>CDFI01107605.1:18369-28671 GCA_000826405.1 Acanthamoeba divionensis | reverse complement strand
GGCCAGCGCGATTTGATCAAATCTCCTTTGTTGCTATCTCACGCTCAACAGCCTCTGGTTGAACCATGGACCGATCCAATGTCAAGAACAACAGAAGAGACAAGCTCAATCACCACCAGAGGAGGATTCTGGGTGGACAGAGAAGAGGGGCTGAGCAAGCAGAAATTCAGGCTCTGGAGAAGCGGATTGAAGCGGAGAAGCCCCCCTCTGGCGTGAGTAACCCTCCATTCTGTCAAATTAAGCAGCAAACCTTTCCTCTCCCCAAAATTGTTTGTTTCCCCATGCCCCCCCTCAACTGAATGTTTGATCTTTGGTTGGTTTCATCTTCAGATTAACCCACTTGTCTATGATGACATCAATCCTGACGCCAGCAAGGCCAGCAGCAATAACAATGAAGATGGAAAGGAGTACAGCGTTTACTATCCTGAAGCCAGACGTTTCGACGAACTGCCCATCTCCACAAGGACAAAAGAAGGTAATCATCAGAGAGTAGTTATTGGCATGTCTAAAATGCCATCATTGCTCTTTAGTTTATTTTCTATCTGCTCAAGGCCTCAGTGCACACTGCTCAGCTCTCTTCTCTCTGATGAACCACTTCATTGCCAAGTTTAACTCATTTTCTGCCAGGGCTTTCTGTGGGAAGGTTCACGATGATGACTGAAATCCAACGTGCCACGCTACCTCATTCTCTGGCTGGCCGCGACGTGCTTGCTGCTGCAAAGACGGGATCTGGCAAGACCCTTGCCTTCCTCATACCGGTAACTAGTCAGAAAATTCTTTGCTCCAATGCTGGCTCTAGAAGAAATGCCCTTCGAGAGCCTTGGGCTCTAAATAACCCTCCTGTTCCTTTGATGTGTTTAGGTTCTGGAAAAGCTCTTTCGTATGAAGTGGAGTGCAGAGGATGGCTTGGGCGCTCTCATTATTTCGCCAACACGAGAACTAGCGCTTCAAATATTTGAAGTGCTGCGTACCATAGGAGCAGAACATACCCTCTCTGCAGGTATCACCAACAAATTCTTTGCACAGATATCCATTCTAGTTCAGTTCCTTTTCTTTTCTTTCTTTTCTTCCCCTTCTACTAGTAGTTCATGGTAGACTTGGTTTTAATAATTGACCAAACTATTTCTATAAAAAAGGCTTGGTGATAGGAGGAAAGGATTTCAATTCAGAGCAAAAACGGATTGCGGCCATGAATATTCTTGTGTGCACTCCAGGAAGACTGTTGCAACATATGGACCAAACACCCTTATTCGACTGCACAAACTTGCAAGTATTGGGTATGTGTAGCTGCTGACAAGTTTACACCTATTTTCCACACCATATCACTAAAACAATGATCTGGAACGTAGTGTTGGATGAGGCAGATCGTATACTTGATATGGGCTTTGAGCGTACTGTTAATTCGATTGTGGAAAATTTGCCTTCCCAGCGCCAGACACTGTTGTTCTCCGCCACGCAGACTAAATCCGTCAAGGTTCGTATTACATGCTTATATTAGAGGGAGAGTGAGAGCATAAGTTCTTTTGGACTTATTCGACCTTATTTTGTCTATAGCATTTAGCACGCCTAAGTTTGAAAGATCCTGAGTATATATCTGTTCACGAGAAGGAGGAAACAGCAACACCTAAGAACTTACAACAAAACTATATGATGGTAGAGCTGCAAGATAAACTTAACACATTGTACTCCTTTATCAAGACCCACACCAAGTCCAAGATATTAGTCTTTGTGTCAAGCTGCAAACAGGTATATTGATACAGATGAATTAAGTTATAACACAACAAGACTTCATAGTAACGGTTCTCCTTGTCTATCCAGGTTCGTTTTATATATGACACGTTTAGGCGACTACAGCCAGGACTTCCGGTAATGGAGCTGCATGGCAAGATGAAACAGATGAAGCGCATGGCCGTTTTCGTCAGATACTGCGATCAGCAACACGGTACATATATTGCTTGATGATAGTTATTTCGTTTCCTTTCTTCTTCTGACCCGTGTATATGTTATTTCGTCTAGCATGTCTGTTTGCCACAGACATCGCAGCACGCGGTTTGGACTTTCCTGGTGTCGATTGGGTAGTGCAAGTAGACTGCCCAGAAGATGTGGCCACTTATGTGCACCGTGTAGGCCGAACAGCAAGGTTAGACCTTCTTCTTGCACCATATTGATAGATACCTCTATAACTAATTTTCATGATCAGATATAATTCTGAAGGCCGTGCATTGATGATGTTGATGCCATCAGAAGCAAAGATGCTTGACTTATTGAAACAAAAGAAGATACCTATTGATCAGATTAAAGCAAACCCCAAGCGCAGGTTGATCATTGAGAACAAACTGCAAGCTTTCCTCTCCCAGGATCCAACTCTTAAGTTCCTTGCCCAAAAGGTAAGGAATTGCCTTCAAATTGATATGATTAACTTAATGCTGACCCATTTACCTTTTTATCTTCATCACTTGCAGTGTTTTGTCTCATATATGAGGAGTGTCTTTCTACACTCAAACAAGGACGTCTTCGTTGTGCAAGCCCTTCCCGCTGAGAAATATGCACTCTCATTGGGTCTACTGAATACTCCTCGCATACGGTTTACTCAGGTAATCCATGTTGAAGCCATCAACTCAATATATAACTATCCTCTTAAGCTCAAACGAAGCTGTTTTCCTTTACTTCTTGCACTTGAAAATTATTAATTTTTTTATTGTTTCATAGAACAAGAAGGCAGAGAAGAACGTTTCTTATCAAATGCAGCAGCAACTTGCTGAAGCCGAAGAAGAAAAACAAGATGGGAAGAAGTTCAAAACCCAAGATGAAGATGAAGATCCTGAAGACAAAAAGGTAACTTAAGCAAACTTACTTCTCTGTTGCTTAAGTTGATATATTAATGTGCCCTTTGTTGGCAACGTGTTATTGCAGCATAAGCGTACACAGCAGCTGAGCTATAAAGTGGAAAAGTTGCTTGTGCGCACGAATGCCACCGTGCTGTCTGATGCTTACTCACGTCTTCGCGCCACAGTCGAAGATAGCGATGTAAGCCACCTCTTTGCACCACACACACACACAAATGGACAAAACTATAGAGTGAAGAGAGCAGAAGAGAGCAGAAGAGAGCACGCACACACACACACACACACACACACACAGAGAGAGAGAGAGAGAGAGAGAGAGCAGAGAGGGAGAAGAGGTAGGAGACTATTATTCTAACTCATTGAGTCTGTGCATACGAATTCATCAATGGCCAGGACGATGAGGATGTGCTGGTGCTGAAGAATAAGGCAGCTCCAGTTGAACAAAAGAAACCTTCTGAGCCTGTGAAAACCGCTCCCAAGGACATGCCTGTCTTTAGTACAGATGAAGTGAACACAAAAGCTGCTCTTCACGTCCAAAAGGTCAGTCTAAAAGAAAGAAAAAGAAAGAAAGAAAGAAAGAAAGAAAGAAAGAAAGAAAGAAAGAAAGAAAGAAAGAAAGAAAGAAAGAAAGAAAGAAAGAAAGAAAGAAAGAAAGAAAAGAACAAACACAAACATGTATGTGTCCTCAATCATTTCTTTTTATTATTCTTTTTTTTTAGATCTATGAACAACTGAGGGAAAAGGACAAGAGGGATAAGGAGACTCAGAGACAATTGAGGAAGGAGAAGCGTTGGGCTGATAGACAACAAGAGAAGGAAGACGCCACAAGAGATGTGAGTATTTGCTCTTCGTTCCCTCTCTTTCATGTATGTGTGTGTACAAACAAACTTACACGCGAGACCTCTCTCTCTCTCTCTCTACACACACACAACAAGATTATGCAAAACGAGTATGGAGCACAGTTAGCTGTATCTGCAGATCATGAAATGGATGATGATGAAAGTGAAGAAGATAGCGACGAAGCAATTGATTTTAGGGCAAAGAATGACAATGATGATGATGAAGAAGAGGAAGAGGAAGAGGAGGAAGAGTATGAAGAAGAAGAAGAAGAGGAAACAGCGAGAAACATGGGACAAAAGAGAAAGAGGTTCAGCTATGATGAAGAGAAGGAGAGCGATGAAGAAGAGAATGGCGTACAGTTCTCAGAGGACGAAGAGGAGGAAGACATGATCCAAAGGGAAATGGAAAGGCTCAAAGGAAGAACAGAAAACACAAAGGGAAAATCTGTGGCCGGCAACAACAACAAAAGGGCAAAAGTTTTGGAGAAGGCTTCTACAGGCGACCTGGAGGAGCTGGCGCTGAAGCTGTTGCAAAGAAACCAAGTTTAAAAAAGCTCTTTCTCTCTTTTTCTTCAATTTTTGCAAACGGCTAAATAAATGGTGGTGTAAGCAGTCCAGAGTACCTTATTTGTGGGTTGGGGCAGTGTTTTTTGTCGCCTTTTTTCTATTGGCGCACTGAGATCTCCACGTGGACTGTACTGCACCGAAGAAAGAAGTCCCCAAGCAAGAAAAAGAAGAAACCTCTTGGCCAAAAACCTATCTCTGACCTCCTGACATCGGCTCTCTTTGGACACAACAATTGTAAATAGCACAAACAAACAAACAAACAAACATACCTTGTGTATTATAATTTAATTCCTTCATCTAACCTACCTACTCTATCTCGTCCAAAAGATGTCGAAGGGGAATGTGTTTAAGGGCATATTCGGAGACAAGAACAAGACCTTTCGGCCCAAGAAACAACTATCCAAAGGCACTAAGCGGTACGAACTTCACAAACACGCCAAGGCTACACTTGGAAGCGGAGACTTGCGTACTGCAGTGACCCTCCCTGAAGGAGGTACCTAGCACCACCTTCTCCTTGTACATCTCCTTTGTGGTTGTGCGTCTCTCTTAAAACCTCTTTGGGGGGGGGGTACTGACCGATAGAGGACATCGACGAATGGATGGCCGTGAATACTGTGGACTTTTTCAACCAGGTCAACTTGCTCTACGGAAGCATCACTGAGTTCTGCACTCCTAAGTCCTGTCCGGCCATGTCAGCAGGTCCCAGGCATGAAGTCCTCCTCCAGAGAGAGAGAGAGAGAGAGAGAAAAGGCTAATTCCTCTCTTTTTGCGACGAAGGTATGAGTATCTGTGGGCAGACGTAAAGAACAAGAGGCCAGTCAAATTGTCTGCTCCTCAGTATGTGGATAACCTTATGGCCTGGGTGCAGGTACAAATAAATAAATTAGAGGAACAACTCTACACACTACACATTACACACTACACACATGGCAACGTTTGTACGTGTAAGAGAGGATGAACCTGGTGAGGCTAATAAGGTTTGTCTGTTCGGGTGTCTCTTCTGGATAATCCAATGTAGGGCTTGCTGGACGATGAGAATATATTTCCTCCGCGGGTGGACATCCCCTTCCCGAAGAATTTTCAAATGATTGTAAAAAATATTTTCAAGCGCCTCTTCCGAGTCTATGCCCACATATACTATTCCCACTTCCAAAAGATCATTGCTCTGGGAGAAGAGGCCCACCTAAACACCTGCTTCAAGGTCCGTTTTTGCCATGCCTAGCTCCTTCTCTCTGTGTGTTTGTTTTTTTGAAGTCATCTGACTTTGTTTCTCTTGCAGCATTTCTACTACTTCATCTCACAATTTAACTTGGTGGACAAGAAAGAGATGGCTCCACTTCAAGATCTGATAGATAGTCTGACCGCCTGAAAAGAAACCTTAAGATTATTATTATATGTTCTTGATGAATATATATTAAGTTTTTATATATAAATACCTATTAGGATAGATTTTTGGTCTGAGCCAGACGCCTCATTCGTGAAGCCACGAAGATTCCTTTGCCGGTGAGGGTTTGTACATAAGCACCATTTGTTTCATGAAACCTCTCAGTTGAGCGATCTCGTCAGCTGTAAACGCACTGCTCTGTCCATGACTCTCAAAAACTTCTAGTGCTGTGGATTACGGGTTCAGATAATACAGTCAGCAAAAAAGCTAGCTGTTGCATTTCTTACCACGAAGGCTATCTCTCACGATGGGCTGGTTGTATGATTTTTGAAAAACCAAAGGGAACCTTTTGGCAACTTCCCAGAGATAAACAAATGCCAGATCTTGAGAAGACGGGTCTGGAGGAGTAATAAAGCTTAGCACCCAAATCTCTGAAATAAAAAGAACTCAACAACCACAGGCAACCCACCTTGCAGCCAGGCCGCAATGATGGGAAGAATAACCTCCACCGAAGACTCTATTTCATGAAGTAGATTTAATGCCACACAATACAATAGAAAAGAATGGCAAGAAGATCAATTACCTCTAATTTCTTGAAACTGTTCGAGAGTAATGTTGCAGAGCAGTTCTTTCAGCTCGTGTGAGTGCGACTTGTCCCGATAGGACATGACTACATCATGAAAGGAAGTCTTCACGCCAGAGTTCAGTGGCGACGGTAGGCACAGCCCTAAAATTGGAAAAAAATTAGGAAAGTACTTTTCCAGATCTGAAGGTTGTGAGTACCTTCTGAAGAAGAATGTCTTGGACCAGGTATAGGTGCTGTGAACACTCCTAGAAAAACGAATGAACAGATGATAGCCACTTTGTGAAGGAAGCAATATTTTTACCAGGATGTTCTGGCAAATTCTGCAAGGCTTGTCTGAATAACTGAGTACTTGACATTAAAGAACGTGATCAGATATTCACATAATGTGCCCTTAATTTGTTTTTAAGGAATGGTACCTAGCCTCAAGCAGGGATGCATTTTCCTCTGTGATTGGTGAGATGATTGTTTGTCAAGATGAAAACGGAGTATTGTATGTGAGGTGCGTGATCAAACCAGGGGCAATGTGGAACGAAGAGGAACTTCCCACGCCTCCTTGCTCTTGCAGCAGTTCACTGATTCTATTTATACCAGCTGGAGAGTGCAGAGTTAGAGCCAATCACTCATTTTAGCATGTTATGCACGTGGGTACCTATTATCTTCTTCAGGTTTTGGTGGTGCTGGTTGATGAAAGTAAAGCATTGTTCTTCAAAATAGAGGTCACAAACAATTTTTTTGGGAAGAATATCACCTGCAGGTGCCAGCGGTAGCTGTAGTGTTCTAACGTCAGTTCAAGATGAGAGAAAAAATAAAATAAGGATGATTAAAACACATATACCTCACTTCCTGATATTTGGCTAAGCGTTGGTTCTTTTTATGCACAGCTGTGAAGTGTGCTGAGTTAGTCCCACATTGGGCAAACAAGCAGCGATTAACGTACTTTTTAAGAGGGTTATGATCTGCTCTACTTCCCCATCAGCGGGTTCAGTAGATATGGAAGACTCCTTTCTCTCTGAATCAGTTGCTTTCGCATTCTTTCCTGAAGGCTCTCCCATGCTCATGCCGCACTGTCTTGCCGTTAGCTCCTTCAAGAAGAAAGTGTTTTGAACGCAGGCACCTGCAAAAACAACATTTATTAATTTTTTAAATTTCAAATTCCAAGAATATATTTCCATTGACTAGTAGTTTGTGCTGAACTGACGGATATGAGCAAGAGCACGCATCAAGATGCTCTTCTTGGCTTGGCCTTATGCTATTTCCGTGCCTGGCCAGTTGCGAACGAACGGATCTACAACAGGCGCAGAGTTGTTTGTTATGGCACTTCGGCTTAAACAACGAGAGGGAAGCTAAAAACAACACATGTAACAAAATGACTCGCAAATTTACTGTGTCATTTAGATGGTCTTTGTTGGTGTCGGTGTTGCTGCATCTCATTACAGGTGGGCCGTCTTGATTTTTCTCATCACAACGAGTAGCGGTTATTAACTCTCGAACAGGCCAAAATGGGATACAACTGTATGGAGGGGGGCCAGGAGAAGGACAAGCTCTCATGGATAGACTTGCTTATCAATATAAGTTCTCTAAGGACACTGTCACAATCTCGTTTACACAGCAGGTTTGTGTGCCTCAGTTTTACTATGTGAATTTAGCATCCCTTGATAATTGTTCTTTGATTAGACTGTAGAAAGTGCATTTAATGCCTATGTACGCACCCCTCCCCTATTTCTGGATACAATATGGTTAGATCACTATGTGAACATCTTTTGACAGTGGGCTGGGGCTTTGGATTTCATCACTGCCAATGCCGCACCAAAATCTGCCATAATTGCATTCGATCTTGTTGGTCTACCTGTTGCGGTGAGTACTCACCACCTTGCACAACAGCCCCAAAACGTTCTTTGGGCAGGCAACTAAGCCTTCTTCTTCTTCTTCTTCTAAAGGCTTCTGCTTTAGTAATGGCGTACAAGCTGGATGAGCTATCCCCACAAGAGGCTTTGATATTTGACGGTAGAATTGTCTCTTCTATTTCCACCAGGTATTTTACTTACTATGTGCCTTTCACACAGGGGCTACTCTGGCGCGCATATGGATGCAAAACATAACGATGTGGAATGCGCCAGAGATCAAATCACTGAACCCACGTGTTGCTCAGAAGCTTCCAAACTCTCCCATCCGTCTGGCATGGGCCACTCGTGGGCTTGCAGATGTTACTGAGGTCCTCATTGGATATCTTTCCTTGCAACTCCAGGTTCTTGTCAAATGCACTTGTATTATTACCATTGAATTTATGTTAATCTTTTCATACTCTGCAAGAATAGGAATTTAAGATTTGGAGTAGAAACTTAACTTCTTTCGATTCCCTCCTTGCGGGCAGAGGTTTCAGCTCAGCTTCTGATCCCACGAGAATTGCATATATGAAGGTTAAAAAGAGAAAACACTTGAAACAATATTTTGCTCTTATTTATTATTCTATGGCTCATCTACCAACTATATCTGGTACAGACGCAAGCAGGTAGCCTTACGTATTTTAGTCTTGCGCAAGCGAAGTTAAATTCCATCGCCTTTGCCAACATGATAAACCTTGCTGGAACCTTGATTACTCCCACCAGTGCTTCTGTTATCTCGGCGCAGATGGACTATTTGCCCAAGGTATCTTTTTCCAGAGGAGGGTATGCCGTAACACTGCTTGTCTCTGACTATGACACACAGGTGGAAGATGCAAACGATCTTCATACAATTCTGTACAATGGCGCCGGGAATACCTCTTGGCCGTTGACATACATGGTTTACGTTGGTCTAAATAAGCAAAGTGTGAGTAGCGCTGACTGTTCGGTGGTTCAAGAAATGATCTATTTCCTTAGTAAGCATCTTGCGACTCTCCACCATTAGTTTCAACTGCAGTGCTGTATGGACTAAGTAATTCATTTTGTCCAGCATGGGTACACCTAAATGACCAAGTGACATCATCAGAACTCGAGTTGGGCTATACACCTTTGATAACTGGCTACAGAAAAGTACTCTTGAACTCCTTCCACAAAATTACATGCTCTGGAAAAGCCACAGTGACCACATCTGTCTTGCTGGGTTCTGGAGAAGTCGAGAATGTTGTTACAGCCTGGGGAGAGGCCTATTCTACGCAAAACTTGAGGTAAATAATATCTCCACTTCTTCAGCTGTTTTCAAGCACTATGACTGATCGGAGTCTCAATGGTTCCGTTGTATGGTCACCAGGATAAAGTTCAATTATATGCCTTCTGAAATGGTGTATAAGGAAGTTGACGACGGATCTCTTGATTTTGGAGTCGCCAGCCTGCCTGTCGTCAACCAGAGACATCTCTTGCATGATATTACTTATTTTCCTCTTTTTGGTACAGTTCCCCCTCAGCTGTCAGGAATAGCACTGGGGGCACTGTATTAATTATTATCTTTTCCAAATAATAGGCGCCGCTGTTGTGCCAACGTACAATGTGCAAAGTGCGCTCACCGCACGCAACATATCAATAGTGTTAGATTTACAAACGATAGCAGACATCTATTTGAACAAGATACAATATTGGTGGCACCCCAACATATCAAGATTAAATCCCTCTCTGCGAAGTATTCAATCCAACAGAAGTATCATTGTTACATATGAAAATTACCCATCATGGGTCACAAAGGTGTTTACTGAAGCCCTGTCAGCAGCTGTGCCCGAATTTAAATTGAAGGTGGGCAGTGGAAATATGGTTAACTTTTCAGTGGATGCTTCACGCACAAGGGGTGCCAACAGCACAACACAAATGCTAGACATTTTAAGAAGTATGTTTCACTTAATTGAAAACATTCCGATGTATTGGATACTAATTAATGAACTTCTCTAGCCGTTAGGGGTGCGTTTGGCATGTGGCAATACCACAAGGTTATTGAGACTCGCACAGCTATTGCAGCGAACGTTGTCAACTTAGACGGCCATGAAGTTCGGCCATCCCAAACCTCTATTGGAGCTGCAATAAAGGCAGCAGCCACGCAGCTATGGAGTGACAGCGTGCTATTAGGTGCCTGTGCAGTGTAGTGTGTAGTGTGTAGAGAGAGAGAGAGAGAGAG
>CDFI01107601.1:17894-28374 GCA_000826405.1 Acanthamoeba divionensis | reverse complement strand
CTCTCTCTGCTCTCTCTGCTCTCTCTCTGCTCTCTCTGCTCTCTCTCTGCTCTCTCTGCTCTCTGCTCTCTCTAGGCTTTCTAGAGGGTGATAAGTGCAATGACCTTAGTGAAGCGGGAAGCAGCATGGTAGAGCGGATGCAAAGACTTGTCAGCGATGTATTGGTGCGAGTCAGGTGGCTAACGAAGTGATTCAATTCAGATGCCTTTGGGTGTGAATTCAAAAGTGAAATAAACAAGCAAACAAACAGAAGTGAGTGTGGGTCCTCAGGTTAATTTAGCTTTGTGCAGTTTAAATGAATGAATCTCTAAACATTCTCATTCCGTAATGTTACCTCGCTGTGCAAGGAAGTAGACAGAGATAAGCTCTTCAAGGTGAAGAACGCTTGTGCAAAGTCTATTTGCTTCGAGGGAGAGGCCTCTGGGTCCTCGTTTCCAGCGGACGTGGGAAGGGATCCGCCCTGGTCTGCAGAAGCACTGAACAAAGAGAAGAGGTTGGGTATGTCTCTCATATTGAGGGACTCCAGTGTCTTCCTCCTTTCGTTGAGCAGGATGATCAAATCCTGCGCTGTCAGCTGGCTGCAGTGAGAGACGTTGATGTGCTGTAAGCGTGTACAGCGCTGACAGATCTCCACGATCGCTTGCTTACTCATCTGTTGTTGTGGAACACAAAGAAGAACGGGGTGAAGCGATAATAGCATTAATAATTAGTTCGAATTATATATATGGTGCCAATAGACAATCACAAGTGAGGGACGACACTCGGATACTTGCCTCACATGCAGAGAGATTCAGGTCCACTACTTGTGTTGCTCTCTTTACTATCGCCTCAACGACTCTCGCTATGTGTATTACGCATTTGCACACATCAAGATACTTTGCAAGAGAAGATCATTGTGCGGAATTCGGATATGGAGAGACTTACCTTCAACTCTTGATCTCTCAAAGTTGATATGGGTGAGAAGCAGAGTATCAACATTGATGGATATACTATACATATAAGTACACACATCCCAAAGATGGTAAGATATATTGAGATCTGATGGACAAGGAAAGTTAGTACGTACTTATTGGATGCTGTAGGAAACTCGCAATCAACCATGGCCAGCTTCTCTAACAGAGGCGCTGTCAATAGATTACCTAACAGCTCGTACGGAATATTACAGTTCTCACAGCTCACAGACCTATATGAAAACGAATTAATTAAAGTTGTCAACAGTCGGTAAAAAAGAAAATTCCTGTGCAACTAACGTGGCATACCTCAAGTTAATCAAGTTATTTGATATCACTGTGTTAAAAGGGCCCAAATAGGATTTATAGTAATTAGCTGTGTTATCAAAATGGATCTGGCGTATCTGCGTGCACCTGTCTATAATATGGCCGATGGCCTGAAACAATAGACAACGTCAATCAAGTCAGCTTATATTTTGGCCATATGGTGAATATAGGAAGCCTCGTTGAATCGAGTTAACGAACCTTGTTGTCGAAGACTGTTGTGTTCCTTATCGATAGCTTTGTGATTGTTGGATGTAGTATGCACAGTCTTCTTATTCTTCTTTCTACACGTAGAATAAAGAAGAGTGAATCAAATTAGAATTATATTAATCAGATTGATGAGTGAGTTAATTCATTTACCAAGGGTGATAGACGAAGATTCACTAGGTATTTTGGTGAGCATATGAACAGGGAAGGAAGGCCATAAAGTAGAATCAAGTGACAAAACATGCCAGTGTCTGCAGATCAGAGATACAGTGTTGGCTACAAACACGAGTGGCAGATAACTGAATATGCGGAGTACTATCTCCTCAGGCAGTTTTGAAAAAGGACCTAAGACGTTTGTGGGACATTAGATGATGGACTGCCTTTGATGATCAATGGTATTTGATATGATCAACATATATTCAGTCAAACACTTACCAGCTATAGTGGTGACTGGATGTGGGACGACCACTTCTATGTAATCAAGCAGGTTAAGCCAGGCTGCCATCTTTAGTTGTTTCTGGAAAAGAGGAATCTGATGCTCAGCTACAACTGTGGGCATGTCTGTAGCTAGATTCAATTCGTCCAGCTGGGTTAGCTTGCTTAGGCCTATAGTTATTGTTGGTTTGAGCAAGTCAAAAAAGAGGGAGAAGATGACAAAGGATATTAGGGGAGAAAGAAATAAAGTTTCATTAACCATTGGGTAGCGAAGAGAGAGAGTAATTAGCACGCAGGTCCAACTGTTTAAGGGAACCCAACTGAGAGATCTCCTCAGGAAGAGACATCAAATCATTCCTAAAAGTATGCCATGTTTCAGGGGAAAAAGAAAAGAAACAAAATGAAACAAGGGAGATTTAAATATTTACCCTACTAAGTTTAGGCACTTGAGAGCGGTAAGAGGCTTTTCTTCATGCTCATTAGGTCGACCTTTTTCTTGCATTATCAATTGAGCAAACAGTTCCTCCTCCATTTTTCTACCTTCAGCGCTATTGCTAAGGTCCTCGGGGTTGCTTTCCAGAGCCCTGAGCTCAGTTTCCTGTTGAAGCTGCAGAGCTTGCCTATATGGGACATCAGTAAGGAAGTTATTGTTATACTGTGATCCCGCTTCTGCACAAGAGAACATGCAATAACTTACCTTTGTTTTGCATGCTTTATCAAGGGGAGCAGATCCTTGAGTGGTACTTCACCTTCTCCCATCAGATGCCTGTAGTCCATGTTGCCTTGTGAAAAAAACATAGGAGCTGCTTTCCGCAAGGAATCTGGATTCCCCGATCGTACTTTCTTTTTCTTCTTTTTCTTCTTTCCCTTCCTCAAAGGAAGAAGCAATAGAGCAGATGAAACAAGAGAGGAGGATGGAGGAGGAGGAGAAAGGTCCTGCACAATTTTCTCCTTATTTGGTTGATTCATTTTCCCTGATTAAGAAAAAGAAATTGTGAGTGCTCTCGAATTTATCCTTTCTGTTTTAAACACAAGGCTACTTACCATTCTTGAGCATATCCTTAAACGTGGGCAACATTGCTGCAACTCCAGCTTTCAGGCTCTCGTAGAACAAATCCGAACCTCTCCTCTGGCTCACAAGGCTCAAGTGGTGGCGCTTGTTCTTTTCTATTATTTCGTATCTCTGCTGAGAGACAACAATGCCTTTAGGAAAAGAATTCCACCTGTTGTACGACAAGTTCAGCTCAGTAAGAGAAACTGGAAAGTGGCCAGGACTAGTGCTGTGGTCAGAGAGCTGGTTGTAGGAGAGGTCCAATTTTTTCAATGACGAAAACAACGATAAAGACATGGGCAACCTATATTGCCAACAAGCCGTCAGTCCTTGAGCATTGCCTATGAAAGAATGATACAATAATCACGTACTGTGTGAGCTTATTTCCACTAAGGAGCATGGTTTGGAGCTTGTATAGATGGCAAATGTATCCTGGAAGCTGTACAAGGCCGCACATTGTCAAATCCAACTAAATCACAATGGAATGGGATCAATATATTATATTCTATATTGGCATTTCAGATAGGGGTTTAGATAAAATAAATAACAGTTGGTGGGTGTAATATGTACTACTTACATAGGTGAGAGAGTGGAGCTGTGAAAAAACTCGCGGGAATGTTGATAGATTGTTGCGCACCATGGATAAATAATTCAGCCTGTTTAGTTTCTTGAACTCTGTACCGATTTAAATAAAATTATTACTTAAGTTGCCAATGGGAAGCAGAGAAATTAAATTAATGTTGCGTTTGACAAGAAGCGAACAATTACCGTCGAACGGTATGGTGGATACTTGTTCGTTTGGTCCAAAGGTGAGTGTAGAATTGGTAATCAAGTTGTCGTCTAAGATGAGCCTTTCGGCACGATGGGTTAACTTTTCAATGGAGCGAGGCACGAACGTCAGCCGCACAGGCTCCGCACGTGATACATCCAGTACCATGGATTTAAACTGAAAAGAAAATTGATTTGTTTTTCGGTTTCTAATTAACTATTTAACGTTAAAGCAAATATTCGGTACCTGGGCATCGGGGCTATCCAAATTTCTGAGGTATTGGCCAATGCGCTGTTCCCACTTCTCTTGCTCTTCCAAGTAGGGCTTCCGAATTTGTTTCTCTTTATACGCGCGCTTGTAATCTGTGAAGTTATCAAATAGATCTAAAAGCTCCTGTATAGGAACAATGGAACATATGAAATTCAGTGTTCAATTTAAGCTCGAGAATTCAATAGTACTAACCTCTTCGATTTCATGAAGCATCTCACCACTACCAGTCGCTGAAACAGCAGCAGCTAAGTTGGGACAACTGGCACTGCTTGGCATTTGAGAGGAGTTGTTAAGCCGTCCAAATAATGACCCCAGTCCCAGATGACTTCCATTTCCTCCCCCCAACGTACGGGGCACTATGATAGAACGATGTAAGAAAGAGAAATAATAAATTAACACACAAACGAGAAGAGGGACTAACCTAGGAACCCTTTTTTTCTATTTGCTTTCATTTCGGCCTTGACACCGGGATACTTGGAGGCACAATATTTGAAACCTTTTGTACGAGAAACTGCCTTATATCTAAAGCTAATGAATAGGTTTAATCTTTGCTTGACTTCCTTGAGAATGGCGTAGGGTAAAGTCACTGTATGGATTTTACTGAAGATTGTCATTACATTTTGAATCGTTAAATGACGCAGTAGACTCTGTGTTTCATAGCAATAGCTGCGTTAGACCAACAATAGCGTATGAATAGAAGATTTGAGTGAAAGGGTACCTCTGCGCTCATATAGGCAAGCCTCTCAAGATCGTACTCCATAGCAACCATAAATAATTCCAAATCGAAAAATGTCTCTATCGTAGTATTATCCGTATATATGAATTCCAACAGGTGATTAAAAACCTGGAAATATCTTTCTGTGTCAAATGGCATTAATTTGTCCCTGTCCTTGTCTTTGCTCTTGGTTTCTTCTTGTGGTGTTTGTAGCATCTCCAAGAGAGAGGAGGAGGAGATCAGATATTCAGAAGAAAGTTCTATAGTTGAAGCATCCTTGCCCAGTTGCTTAAATAGATCAGCAAACTTCTTACTGCGCGCACATAGAATTGCTTTGTGTGCTGGAATACGCTTACACTCCACAATAAGCGTAACATCACTATTGAAATCAAACAAAATCAGGACAAAGACTACATTGAGGAGAAACAGTACGGGCAGATTTACCTAAACAGTGGGGAATTAAATAGAAGGCTAAGGGCGCCTACGTTTTGCCTTTGCTCAACGATTTTTATATAGTCTGATATTGTACAAATTGTTAGTGTGAATTTTATAAAAGAAGTTGACACGTGATGTACCTTTTCCTTGGATATAACATTTTGCAACGTCAGCTAAGCTATGTATGCCCAGCTGTTTAGAGGCGTTGTACATATCTATTATTGTCTTGAAATCTGTGTCTTTGTCAGGAAATATTCCTGTATAGACCCATTCCATAACACGTTTAAAAATAGACGGCTTGATGCCCAACACGCTTATGCGGCTGTAGCCCTTATCTAGATATTTCTGGATGAAGAAATATGAAGCTTCTTAAGTATAAAATTAAAATGATGATTAATTGAAAATAGCGTTTTGAGACTGACCTCCATAAATTGTGGACAATGAGTAAATAGTACAACACTGTGGGCTGGCATTTCTTCTCCGCCGAATGCATCATTTCCCAACAGAAAAAACGTATCACTATAAATCCCACTTGCAAACAGTTGTCTCATGTCCTCTGCAAACCGTGAGGGTACCTATAATGTAACGAGTGAAATTTAGTTAGAACATAACAGGAGAAGAGCTGGAGGAAGAAAAAGCGAGTTCAACTTACATAAGTCAGTGCTGGCAACTGGGGTATTTTCTTTCCACGTTGCTTCATTCTGGCAGAGCGCCGCTTTGCCCATTCCCTTCTCACATTATTTGAATCCAGAGAGGCTGCTGTAGCTACTGCCTCTTCAACATTAAACTAAATCAGAAAATGTGTTAATATTGTTAATAATATTGCACTTGAAGAAGAAATAAGTTGGAATGTACTCTAGTTTTGGCAGAGGTTTCAAAGAATGGGGCTTCAAGCGATTCTGCCAAAGCTCTTCCTTCTTGGGTAGAAACTAGAAATACAGATAAAGTACTATAAGACAGAAGAAACACTTTGAATAGAAAGGAGTGGGAGACGAACCTTTCCTTAAATCCACCAGATCAACTTTATTCTTTACGTTGCAATAAAAATACGTTCAGCTGCATTAATGATATGTTTGTACAATTCAATAGCTTACTTACCCCACAAACGACAAAAGGCCAATGGTCTTCGTCCTGCAGGAGGTTGGACATTATCAGCAGCGAAAAAGAGAGACAAAAAGTCTCATGAAGGAGGAAATAATATGGGAAGTGCACTGAGAAGAGTGCTAGGAATTGAAGAAGGAAAGAAACCTTCACTCTGAGTATTCGGTCGATCCAATTAGAGAGGGCTTCAAAGGACTCACGAGAGGTAATATCATAGATTAGGATGAAAAATGGACAAGTCCTTATCAGTTGATCTCTCCAGCTCCATCCATAATAATCACTTTCCACCGTATCGAAAAGTTCCACTATCCTTGCACGGCCTTCTATCACCATCTGGTATCTTTTTGATTAGAAGAGACAGATTAGATGCTGATAACAAATCTTTCTGAGCAACTTGTGATCTCTTGTGTTTGTTGTTGTAAGTGGCACCATCTTTGTTTTTTTTTGGGGGGGGGAGTACCTGTACGAATCCTCAATCGTGGGGTCAACATCCTCTGTTAAGATGAAATGATGTGAGCGCTGGGCTTTTATTTAAAAGGCCATTTGCTCGCTTTGAACAAAAACGACTTACCAGCAAAGAAGTGTTGCGTGAGCTGGAGAACAAAACTGCTCTGTAAAGTTTGTTTCAATGGATGAGGGAAAAATAGAATTAGCCAAAGAAAAAAAATATAGAATCTATGAGAAGTCTGCAAGAGAGAGCGAAAAGCATTTATCCTGTACTGCTGCGCAGGAGGAGGTACCTTGCCCACACCGCTATCTCCCAACAATAATATCTTGATGGCCTCGTCCATGCAGCAACAGAGAGGGAGAGATTTGGGTGTTCCCCTCTCTGTGTTGCCTCCTTGGCTTTGTAAAGGGGGGCCTCTCTCTGGTGTGCGTGCTGGGGGCTGGAATTTTTTTTTTGGATTTGATTTTTGGATGCGCAGGCACTTTTTGGCGGGCTTTTAGCGGATTAATTTCGCTAAATAGGGAATTAGATGATCTGTAGATCCAACCAATCAAAATTTAACCGACCAATATCATAGCACGTCAGTGGAATAGATCGTTGGATTGGCACAACATGTGTGTGTGCAGGAGGACGATCAAGTAAGATCACATAACATAAATAGGGGCATTGGCCTGCTGGAGAGGGAAATAGCCCATGGCAACAAGAAGCAAAGAGTTGAAGGGGTTTCAAAAAAATCCTCCAAAGGAACTTGTAAGAGTCATCTGATCCCAAAAGCGATGTGCTTTCTTTACAACATTAGGAATGGACCCCCTTCTAAAAATCTCAACGACATGCTGATTTGTCCTGTTCTCCAACCCACCCATGCTCTTGTTCTTTTTTTTTTCAAAAACCATTTGGCTTTTCTGATTGATACCTGCGGGAATGGGTAGATGACTGGATAATACCTAGACACCACGGGATCCACCTTTGTTGTGACTACTACGTACACATGATTGAGTATCAAGGTGTTTGTTGTTGGGGCAAAGATGTTGGGTGAAGAACGACAAGGGTTGATTTCTTGAAAGGCAAACAAAAAGTCAGTTTTCACTTCTTAAAAAATGCTAAGTCAGCAACTTCAGAATTGTTGTTTTCAAAAACAAAAACAGTATTGGAATCAGTTGACAAAGATTTTGCAGCAAACTTTTAATCCCAGCCTCTTTGAGATTGAGGCATGTTTTGGCTTTGGTGAACAAAAATGTGGCAGGGAAAATTGTTTTTCCTAAATGTTCCTATTGGATTATAATAATCAAACATTTGATTTAATTTATCCGTCATGATTTTAATTGGATAATTTATTTGTTTCGATTTACCTATTATTCTTTGAAAAAGCGTGCAGTGATCGGCCCCCCCTTTTGCTTTTTTTTTGTTTTGTTGAGTTTTAGCCCTTTCTTTTCTTTTTCGTTTTAACATCCAAACACTTCCCTCCTTGTTTTGTTTTCTTGCATTGCATCTTTGGCATGGAAATGGAAGGAGGCAGGAGAAAAGAGGACAAACTTCCAGAGGGAGAGCCAAATTTGTACCCAAAGGTCGTCTCTGGGCTGAAAAAAATTTACAAAGAGAAAATTCAACCTTTGGAGATGAAATACAAGTTTGATGAGTTCCATTCTCCCTTATTGAGGGACAGTGATTTTGATGCTAAGCCTCAAGTATTGCTACTGGGCCAGTATTCCACGGGTAAGACATCATTCATTGAGTACATGTTGGAAAGGCCGTTTCCTGGCCAGCGCATTGGACCTGAGCCTACAACGGATCGGTATCATTCGCTCTTCCCTTTGCATTTTACCCAACACTCCATTAAATCACTTAACTTAGCTTCCCTGGCACAGTTCTCTCCTAATTTTATTAACTTTTGTTGTCCCCCCCCCCAACAATCAGTTTCGTTGCAGTATTGTATGGCAAAGAGGAAAGAGTAATCCCTGGTAATGCTGTGGCAGTGGACGGAGAGAAGCCGTTCCACGCTTTGAATAAATACGGCACTGCATTTCTCAGCAAGTTCGAGGCTGCCGAGTCCCCTGCGCCTCTCCTGGAACACATCACGTGAGTTGTTTTCTGTGCCCTATGCTATTGTCTTACGACATGAGACGTTTGAATAGCTCAAACCAATTGTTTTTTTTTTAGATTTGTGGATACACCTGGAGTCTTATCTGGAGAGAAGCAAAGAATTGGCAGGAGCTATGACTTCGTGAGCGTTGTTGAATGGTTTGCTGAAAGGTATTGCCACTGGTGTCCCCTCTTTTAATTAACCTGTGCTCTAATGCCACAATTCCATTCTGATTGTTAACCAACCTCTTAGGGCGGATTTAATTTTGCTTCTGTTTGATGCCCACAAGTTGGATATTTCAGATGAGTTCAAGAGAACAATAGAATGTTTGAAAGGGCACGATGACAAAATCAGAGTTGTTCTCAATAAAGCAGATATGATTAGCTCCCAGCAGCTCATGAGAGTGTATGTAAAAGGAGGCCCTCCTTTCTTAATGAAAAAGAAAGAAAGATCTGATTAATATCCTTGTAAATATCAGGTACGGCGCTTTGATGTGGGCATTAGGCAAAGTTGTGAAAGCTCCTGAAGTCATGAGAGTATATATTGGCTCCTTCTGGGATCAGCCGCTTCACAATGACGAGAACAAGAAACTATTTGAAGCTGAGCAGGTACTATACTCCCGACTAGTCCACATGTGGTTTGGTTTCAATAGCTCTTATTGCATATTAAATCTCATATCTTTCCAGGCTGATCTCCTGCGAGATCTGAGAGATTTGCCACGCAACTCAGCCGTAAGGAAAGTCAATGAAATTGTAAAAAGGTACGCATGAGACCTGCCAACCAATTGACTCCTTGCTTCAAGAGATATTGTCTTGTCTATTTTTCCACTTTCACAAGTCTGATACCCGTTTCTTTTTAACAAAGGGCCCGGCTGGTAAAGGTGCATGCTTATTTGATTGCACACCTAAAAAGGAAGATGCCTGCATTATGGGGAAAGCAAACCAAGCAACAAGAGCTCATCGCTAATCTTCTTAATGAATACAAAGAGGTCAAGCGTGCATACAAACTGCCAGCAGGAGACTTCCCCGATTTGGAGAGATTCAGGGAATCCCTGAAGGATAATGACTTCGATAGCTTTGCCAAGCTCGACGAGAGGTTGATTTTCAGGGTGGAAGAGGCTCTTGCGGCCGACATTCCCAAGCTCATGGCCATGATATCTCCCCCTAAGCCCAAAGGTGAGGCGCCTCCTGTTCTGGACAACCCCTTCCAAGAAGACAATCCGTTTGGGGATGATGGCGGGGAACACCAAGACGACTCCGTGATAACGCCGCAACAAAAGGCTTACTACGATAAGATCTTTGCATCCCTGAGCCCTCAAGGAGGCAAGCTCACCGGCACTCAAGTCAAGCAGACGCTGATGGACACGGGAGTGTCTACTGCGGTGTTGAGAAAGCTGTGGGCGCTGGCAGATGTGGATAAGGACGGAAGGCTGGACGCCGATGAGTTTGCGGTGGCGATGAGGCTCACTGAGATCGCCAAGAAGGAGATGGACGGCATGCTGCCCTTCGACATGCTGCCTCCCTCGCTTGTGCCGCCCAGCAAGGCCAACCTTATTCTCCAGCAGCAGCAGCATCCAGGTGGCCCTCCTCAGAAATAAATGAAACGCACACATGGTTGGTATGCTGCTACCCTTTCTCTTCTCTTCTCTTCTCTTCTCTTCTCTTCTCTTCTCTTCTCTTCTCTTCTCTTCTCTTC
>CDFI01107601.1:0-17862 GCA_000826405.1 Acanthamoeba divionensis | reverse complement strand
TTCTCTTCTCTTCTCTTCTCTTCTCTTCTCTTCTCTTCTCTTCTCTTCTCTTCTCTTCTCTTCCACATCACATGATGCACACCCTTAGGATATATGGCTCTCTCCCAGCTACTTCTTCTTCTTCTTCTTACCACTACCAACATCTACCACTATCTTCATCATCATATTTTATTTATTTACTTACTGTAACGGTACAACATGTTCACACCATCAACAACGAGAACTGGTAGACAAGGAAAGTTGATCTCTTTTCTGTTTTGGTGTTGATTTAGAGGGGGGGGTGGATGGGATTAACATTAATTAACATTTGCATAACAATTATTTGGGTGGTGCTCCCCTTTCACGAAGTGGGTGTGCCAGCTTCTGTCCACCTCTGGTAGCTTTTCTCAACGCCGTGCTCATAGAACGCCGTGCTGCTGGGCTGGCCATTTGGGTGCCACCAAGTAGATGGCCCATGCTTGAGACCCTTTGCGTAGTACTCGAGTCGCCACATGCGGCCGTTGGGGTACCACCAGATGGATGGGCCATCAGGAATGCCATCAGCTTTGTAAGATTCACAACACCATAGGGGTCCATTGGGCCACCACCAGCCTCGGTATGTGCCAAACCAGCGAGCCTGCTCGAGCTTGCTGCCTGGGCCCATGTGCTGCTGAACAGACTCCCACAACACATCTGGCACCCCCAGCAGATCTGATTTATCAAACTGTCTCAGATGTGTTGCCACAACTCGCCCAGCCTTGTCGCGCAAGCTTTCCATCCAGTTTAGTAATCTTTGTTTTGTTTCTTGTTCTTTCTTTGTTCTTTGTTCCTTGAGCAGGGAGTTGCTTGCTTATCCTTTCTTTGAAATTAGATGATGACCAGTGTCCTAGCACTCAGGCTGTGTTGTGTGGTGTGGTGGAATTGTGGAAACAAACCAATTGCTCTCATCAAAGGCTGATCAGCATGTGTGGGTGTGGTTAGAGCAAAATTGAAATGTCTCTCTGTCAAACACGGAGCCAACTCGGAGTTGTCAATTTCGATTGCGAACAAGTTGAATGGCTCAATACTCCCCCCCCCCGACTTGTGGGCAATAAAAGGTGTACTGCAGTAACACACTTAGTAGTCTGTCTTCTACAGGAGTAAGAAAGATTATGGACCACCAACCAAGAAAGGAAGTGCAGCACTGTAACTTAGCGGCGTGTGACGTGTGGCAACTGCTTAAGATTTGCAAAAAGAATTATAGCTTTTCCTTCCCCTCCCATCTGCATGCGCAGCACTGCTGCTCTCAACCAAACTGAGCGGCTTCAGAGCGAAACACATTGATATGACACTCGCCCAAGCAACTTGTGAAAACACCTTCACCTTGAATTTAGTGGGGCAGGTCCTCGCTATTCATTTGGCTGTTGTTGGTTCCACAAAAGGGTACACACAAGATTAGATAACAAAAAAAATTTAAATTTGGTTGTCGTTGCCAAAGTCAGGTATGCACCCCATGCCAGGTATGCTGTTCCTTCAAAATTCAAGTTCCTATGGCCAATTAAATGTGCCCCTAGCAGGCCTTAAAAGGAGAGGTTGTCAAAATCTAGTGAACATGCTCTGTGTCCACAACACACGCTCTGAACTTGATTCTATATTTTTTTTGATTGATGAGCCCAAGATGAGTTCTAACACCTGAAGTCAACAGCAGTTTTTGCTTTTTTGTTTTTCCTTTCTCTCATATGGAACGGAATTCCTAACAAACACCTGGTGACATGATCTCCTTGGAGACAGGTGATTTATTCTTCTTTGGCACTTGTCACTTTCTATCACTACTACACACGTTTCTTGATAGTATTAATACTCAAACCTACAACAGGAGAAGGACATCACAGCCTTCCAAAAGCATTACGCAACAATGAACTCTGTACCAATTTATCATTTCCTGAGTGCAATCATAGTTGGACTGGGGCTTCTGCAAGGTATTATTGAAACATGTGTTGATGGAATTATTTGAAAGAGAAATGGAAACCTCTGATCATCCTTAACTGCACGCATTAATGATCTGTTTTCAACCACATGGGGCTTACCTTTGGTGTTCACAGTGGCTCAGTCAACAATCATATACGGAGCGGGCTCTGCCACAGCCTCGACTCTCATCAGATCCTGGGCTGAAGGCTACAAATTTTACAAAGATGATATATGTACGTAGTTGGCTCACTCAAATGACTGTATAATTTGAGCTCTACTACTTAGCAGTTGCGTGTCTTATTCTCTCTATCTGTGTAATTTCCAGATATAACATTCGAAGTCAAATTGCCATCTTTAAAGGACTTTGCACGAGGCACATTGGACTTTGCTTGCTTTGCCAGCACATTTCCAGACCCAGAGTTGAACTTTCTGCAGTTGCCCGTCGCTGGAACAGCCGTCGTGCCCGCATACCACATTAGCTCACTCAAGGAAAACCAGAGCCTGGTCCTCGATGGAGAGACTCTTGCCATGATCTTCATGGGAGACATATCTACCTGGGATCACCCTGCCATTCAAGAGCTGAACTCCAATATCACACTGCCTCATGCCAATATTACCATTGCGGTAAGTCCAGGTCAGGTACTTGCTCAGACGAACGTATTCAAGAGGGCTCTCTCCTTGTTCAGTGAGGACTTTAGACTGGAGCTTGCCAATGTAGGTGATGATCTTGGGAAAATGAGACCAGCCATGGAGGGAAGGGCCTTCATGGCTTCCGATGAGTCAGGCAGACTGCAGTACTTACAGGTGGGCAGTCATTAGCATTCACCTCACATAAATAGTTTTTTCACATTGTTGTCCATGTGTATGAAACATCCTAGCAAACAGACAACAGCTTGACATACATGAATTGGGCTGATGCGGTGGCAGCAAGAGTATTGTTTGCAAGAATGAAGAACAAAGCAGGCAACATCGTGACAGCCAATGCTGTTTCTGTGGCGTCTGCCATGAATTATATAGCTGAGAGAATTAAAGCTGGTATGGGAGACATGCTCACCACGACCTTGCTGTGCTATGTTATCATTGGAATAATAATACTTGTTCCTCTTTTTTTGAAGGAAATTTTACTCAGGAGATATTGAATCAAGAAGGAAGCAGAACATGGCCCATGGCTCATTTACTCAATATGATAACTTACCGCAAGTACACAGTCAGAGACTGTGCAGTGTTTCTGGCCTTTTTCAAATTCCTCGGTTGGACTCAGATTAACGACCGTGCTGTGGCCCTTGCCAAAGAATTGAACTTCGTCCCTCTGCCAACTTCCTTTCGCACGTACTGTCCTCTTTCTATTCATTTTAACAATCTTTAGGTTACTTATCTCCCCATATATATATATGTATAGGGCAATCCTAAATGGGTTACACACCGCCACTTGCAATTCTGTTGCGGT
The DNA here is from genome assembly GCA_000826405.1 of Acanthamoeba divionensis. Classification (NCBI taxonomy): domain Eukaryota; phylum Discosea; order Longamoebia; family Acanthamoebidae; genus Acanthamoeba; species Acanthamoeba divionensis. The sequence continues at coordinate 14,489 of CDFI01107601.1, read as the reverse complement.
CTTTAACTCAACTTATATTGTGGGATCGGGGGCACCTTTGTCCATATTCTCCATATGGGGAGAAGCTTATTTGACCGAAGAGTTCAAAATTAAATTCTATTTCTCTTCTAGTGCAGGTGGAAAGACAGATATGGCCAATAGTAAGTTCAGCATACAAAGAGAAGAATTAAAGAATGAATAATGTATAATTCTGATCGCTTCTCAGGAGACGTTGACTTTGGAGCCACTGCCGTATTCCCCAGCACACAGGAATTCAACTCTATGCCTGATGTTAAATTGGTCCCTATTGCCCTCTTCGCAGTAGTGCCAGCCTATAACGTTCGTAAGCCATATCAACGTTCTTCTGTTGTTCTTCGTTAGTTATATTTAATACCATAACTCACTTGGCTGACCTATAGGTGCCGGAGCTGGTGGGCCAGGGACCCATCATTTTCTCCATTAAGATGATAGCAGATATCTACCTGGGCCACATCACCCACTGGAATGACACAGCCATTATGCAACTGAACCCTCACCTGAAGGATTACTTGCCTGGCAAGCCCATACTTGTTATCTTTGAACCTGGAACATCTGTTATTGCCTTGAGAGTGTCAAAACTCTTGGTCTCAATTCCTGAATTTAACCAAACAGTAAGTGCAGATCTAAACATGTTAAGATTTTTAATTATAGTGCATGTTTATTAATGCGGTTTAAAATCAGGTGGGCCAAGGTGCCAATATTATTTTTCCCGTGAGTCTTACAGATAGGGGTGTATCAGCTGCACCTTATGGCACCGTAATAGCAACCTTGGGAGCCGTCACATACAGTTTTGGCTTTTGGGCTCACTATGAGGTAGTGCAGAGTAGAATTCTTCAGGTGGCATCCCTTATCAATCCTGCTGGCAATGTAGTTCATCCCTCTAGGGTCACTGTAGTCGCTGCAGCGTCTGATTTTAGTAATCAAGAAGCACCAGATTTGACACTAGGTATGTTTGAAGTTGAGCATTGTTGTGTTCTAATGAATCTTCACTCTCATTGCAATTGACTTACATTCCTCTAATAGGTGGCGGAGCCAACAGTTGGCCTTTGGCAAGTTACCTGTGGTTGATGCTATATGGTTCCACCCAACCCCAGTGCATACTGGCGGCTGCTCTCAACGGCTTTGTATATTGGACCCAAACCAGTGAGGAGGCAGAAATTATTGCAGAAAGGTAAAATATAATTTGTCCCTTATTCTATGAAAGACTGATTGTTATAGTTTTAATTAAGGTCTGGTATGGCCCTGCCAGGCAAGTCAAGTGCAATTCTAAGGAAGATTGTTAACACGCTGGTCAATATCACCTGTGAGGGTAAACATGTGAGTGCCCTCTATGGATGTGTCTCAGATGGGGTTGTGTGTTCCGGCCAAGGCGCTTGTAATTACCACTCATGCACTTGTGATAAGCACTTCGAAGGCACTTACTGTGAAACTAGAAAAACCAACAGCTCTTCCTCTGATACGGAAATCATTATTGGGACAGTGATTGGTACTGCTCTAACCTCCCAAACACTCTTGTCTGACATGCCTTTAACATGTTAACATCTTTTCGAACAGGTGTTACCATACCAGTTGTGATTATCATAGTGATAGTTATTGCGTCTGTCTTCATCATTACATCGCGAAGAAAGAAGGACGAGGCGTGGGAAATAGGTACACAGTAGATGCTTCTGTTTCAAATCTTAGATGCACTTACATGGGATTACATATAATTCTGGCGCAGATCATACTGATCTCGAAATGGGAGAATTATTGGGAGCTGGAGGCTTTGGAGAGGTATACCGGGCCGTGTGGAAAGGCACTGAGGTAGCTGTGAAAATGATGACTTCAGAAGTGGTCACTAAGGACATGCAGAGGGATTTCTTTGAAGAGGTTTCTACTCCTTTGTAGATATTTTGTAAGTGCATATTATAATGTGCTGATGTCGAGCAGGTGCAAGTGATGACAACATTGCGTCATCCCAATGTGGTACTTTTCATGGCCGCCTGCACAAAGCCTCCCCATATGTGTATTGTCATGGAACTCATGAGTTTGGGGTCACTCTATGATGTATGTCTTCCTCTCTCACCAATTGTTATACTTCTGACTTATATGGCTCTTTTACCAACAGCTCCTGCACAACGAGCTGATAACATACCTTCCAATGATACTCAGAACCAAAATGGCATACCAAGCTGCAAAGGGAATGCACTTCCTTCACTCTTCAGGTAAGAAATATGTTCAGTGGTTGATGAAATAATGATCACTGAAATCGTCTTTTCATAGGCATTGTGCATCGTGACCTGAAGTCTCTGAACTTACTTTTGGATAACAAATGGAATGTAAAGGTATGTTTTTTATTCTTCTCTCTTTGTATCACACAGCCTCAAGTTACCTTTATTAGGTGAGTGATTTTGGTTTGACCAAGTTCAGAGACGACGTACAGAAACACAACTCCAATGACAACCAAGGAAGTATACATTGGACAGGTCAGTTATCCCTCCTATATTATATTGCAGTGCTCTCACACAGTTTAATCATATGTCTAAAACAGCTCCTGAGATATTGAGTGAGTCTCCAGATGTGGACCTAACCCTTGCTGATGTGTACAGTTTTGGTAATAGTTTTCTATCTGAAATCAACATGCGCTTGATACACAACTCACTATTCCCTTTGTTATTGTCAATCAACAAAGGTATAATCTTATGGGAGCTGCTCACAAGGGAACAACCCTATCTGGGAATGAGGTAGTCAGCTACGTTGTACTTATCTCCATGTAGTTGTTATTCTAATTTTGGTCCACTCATGTCTGAAGTCCTGCTGCCGTCGCTATCTCAGTATTGAGGGACAACCTTCGGCCTATGATGTCAGGTACACATCTTACTCCCTTACTCCCTTGCTAACTGCCTATCTAATCTGTTGCTTTTTGTTGCAGATGATGATGTTGATGCACCTCCTGAGTTCAAGGATCTAATTACTCAAGCCTGGAATCCTGATCCTGCTATTAGACCTACATTCATGGTATTGAATTCTCTGAAAAGCAAGTAAATGTTCATATCGCTGATATTTTTGGTAAAGGAAATAATGACAAGACTGAACTCGCTTGGTGATGGAATCTCGGGTTCGAAATCCTCCTCTACCAGCTCTGGAGCCCCACAGCCCAATGGCGTCTGGACTTATCCTTCCTCTAAGGGAAGCTCAGCATCACGAGACAAGAGCAGCACCTCAGGTAGCAGTTTGCTTTCACCCGCTCATTTTTTCAAACTTTCACTCTTGTACTAAATAAGGTTTTATCTAAATCGGAATGAATGGATGTAGGTCACCAAATATCAGTGGGAGTGCCCCCGCCAGAGGGAGAAGTAACAATTGTCTTCAGTGACATTACAAGGGCTGCCTCACTCTGGGAATTTAACCCACTCGCCATGAAAGATGCCACCCTTCTCCACAACAATCATCTCAGAACGTTGCTCAAGAAGCATCAGGGATATGAAGTGTTCTTCACCAGAGACAGGAACAGCGGGGAAGGTTCCTTCTGTATAGCGTTCCAGCAGACAATCAACGCGCTGGAGTGGTGCAGTGACGTGCAACAGGAACTTGTTAAGGCGGACTGGCCAAAGGCACTACTGGAGCATCCTGGTGCAGCCGAAGAGTGGGGAGACACAGATAACAGAGTGCTATTCAAAGGGCTGAGGGTGAGGATGGGTGTGCATGTGGGCACACCAAAGCTGATCAGAGATGCGATGTCGAGGAAGATCGAGTATATGGGTCCTTGTGTGAATATTGCCGCTCGCATCACTGCTTTGACACATGGAGGACAGGTACGTTTTGAGTAAACAGCGCATTTGAGAGAAGATCTCAACTTACCAAAATTATGAAACAGGTGCTATTATCGAATGAGACACTGCAAAAGGTACAGGATACAGAATTATTCAAAGAAAAGGAGAGGTTTGTTTCTCTTGGCAAGTTCGAACTTCTCAATTCTGAAGGTGCGTACCTTCAGAAATAGCGCTGTATGTTAAATTGTTTAATGACAGAGACCTATGTTTCAGCAATCAAAGAAGGATCCAAGTTGTTTGAGCTGAAGGTGAAAGGTCTGGAGTCTCGGTTCTTCGGCGGAGTGACCTTTGGCGACCAAGCTTCTCACGACTCTTCAAGCAACACTTCTAACCAGAGCTTTGACAACGTCAAAAACAAATACTTTGCAGATGAAAAGTTACAAACAATGGTGGGAGAAGGGATGGCATTCAAGGAAGATCACTACCTGACAAGCGCTAATCTATGCAGATGGATCATTGAATACTCTGAGATTCAGCTAGGCAAACAAGTTGGCCTGGGCAGCTACGGGGTCGTCTACAGGGGTAAGTGGAAGGGAGTGGATATCTCGGTGAAGCGGTTCATCAAACAGAAGCTAGATGAGCGGAGCATGCTGGAATTTCGTGCCGAGATGGCGTTCCTGGCAGAATTGCATCACCCCAACATAGTGCTGTTCATAGGCGCATGCGTCAAGAAGCCCAACCTATGCATCGTGACAGAGTTTATCAAGCAGGGCAGCTTAAGGGACATTTTGCATAATACCTCAATCAAGTTGCCGTGGATGCAGCGTATGAGGATGCTAAAGAGTGCAGCTCTGGGGATAAATTATTTGCACTCCCTGAATCCAGTAATCCTACACAGAGATTTGAAACCTTCCAATTTATTGGTTTGCATTCTACATCTCTTTTTCTGCCAATTTATCCAAGATGTACACTAAATAACACAAAACAAACAGGTGGACGAGAACTGGAATGTAAAAGTGGCAGACTTTGGGTTTGCACGAATAAAAGAGGAGAATGCGACGATGACCCGGTGTGGCACTCCCTCTTGGACAGGTTACTGCGCACTTCCACTTCGCCTCTCATTCAATGTACTCACCTATTTCTTTCAAACAACCCAGCCCCTGAGGTGATCAAAGGAGAGAAATATTCAGAGTCAGCTGACATATACAGCTTTGGAATTATTATGTGGGAGGTATGTTGCCCATTTAATGTTATATAATAAGTGATATGACATCATTTTTAATCATCAATATAATATCATCCCTTTGTTCAATGAAGGTGTTGACCAGGAAGCAGCCCTACTCCGGGCGTAACTTCATGGGAGTTACACTGGACGTGCTGGAAGGCACACGACCTCAGGTGCCTGTGGACTGTCCTGTTGACTTTAAGAAGCTTATGGTAAAGTGTTGGCACAGCAAGGCCGCTAAAAGACCCAACATGGAATCCATACTCCAATTCTTCGTCCAACTCCTGGGAGATGACGACTCAGCCTCTGTTTAAACTTTCAAGACAGTCTGGCAAATTCTGCACAAGTGTACATACAATATACCCTCAATTCTGTTCAATTGATGATTTATTTATTTTTCGTCCTGTGCATCATTCAAGTACCAGTGAAACTATTGCCAGGTGTAATATTAAATAGCATACTTTGGTATCCAACTCTTTGTCGAGAGGCATTAAACGGATCAATTTTTATCTGCAAAAACTTGAAGTTTGCAGGCATTAGAGCAGAAGGCCATATGGCACCAGGGCTGTCAATGTAGTTTGACTGAAGAGTGCAAGAAAGTGTGTACATTGGCTCCCTTCCTCACGTGTACGCCAACTGTCATCTTGCTGTTACCATTATTTATGGCAGAGTGAGTCACCAGAGTCTCTCTATTAACTTTAATGCCTTCTTTCTTGCCATACTTCTCACACCTGTTGTTATCACCCAATGAATACACTCCTTCAGAATGTGACAGGGTTGTGTGTGTTGTGAAAAAAACAAAACAATGTACAAGTGATAGAGAGAAGGGAAGTATTACCATTCATCGAATTTCATATAGCCTCCGCCAACTCGTATCACAAGGTAGCCATTCAGTATACGCATGTTCACATTCTTGCAGCACCTCAATCATTAGTAAATGCTGGCAAGAAAGAGTTACACACAAAAATGAGATCCCTCAGAAATTATCTACCTTGCCCGCCAGGTTGTACACTCCCTCTTTGACTCTTTGAATAGGAACTTGGAATTTTGCTGCACTAAGAACTTCAGAGAGTTTGGAATCCACGTCGTCCCCCTTGCAACTTGAAGTTAGAAAAGGATAGCGTAGGTATCACAGTTTTCATTGGCTTTACCTTCTTGGGTACGAATGTGGACTGTTCACCAGAAATAGGATTCCAGTTGCTTCCAGTTGTGCGGCCATTTGACACTCCACTGCGCCGGAAATCTATCACTGACCTCTCCCGTGTAAGAGCGCCAGCCCTTTTAACACAAGCATCAATCGTATAATACTAATAAATGGTGCTAGCAGTTGGATTTAAGTGAGCATTACCTGACCAGAGTGTTTTTCGTCTGTACTTCAGTCACTTTTATCTTTTCTTTTAGCGCTTCTAGCTCGTTTTCCAAGTCAATTCTCGCTTGTCGTTCTGCATCAACTTTCGTTTGAGTAATCTTCAACTCTTCCTCTTGCCTAGTGAGTTCCATCTCCAGAGCGCTCTTAGCATTTGCAAATGCCTCTTCCAGTTCCTCGAGAGAGCTTGAAGGAATCATGTGCATCCTAAGATAGTACAAGGTTTATATCTTTAGTGGACTCAAAAAATTGGCAAGGACAATGTTCATGTATACCTTTCTTTTTCAATTTCCTCTTCCAGTTTGTTGTGAATATCTTCAAGATCTAACCGCACCTTCTTCTCTGCTTTCAGTTTTTCCTTGAGCAAATCGATTTCTTTTTCTTTTTCATTGTCCTTTACAAGTGACTCCTGGCATACACTAGGAATTAGCTCCTTGCATGGTCTCTAAATTAATATACTTTTTACCTCTGAAGTGGTCCGAAGAGCTTTCTTAAGGTATTGAATTTCGTTTTGGATAGATGCTCTAGAGCGCTCTCGGACGAGCAACTCGCCTTCGAGCTTATGATAGAGCGCATGCAGTTCATCTCTACCTCAGACACGAATTCTAATTAATGGCTTGTTGGCCGACACATTGAATGATTGTACGTACTTTTGCAGAACTGCTTCATCCAGTTTGAGTTCCATCTCTCTTGCCCGAGATTCTGCTTCGTTATATTCGTTTTCTATCTGGTGCAGACTCAACCTTATCTTCTCTGCATGTTCTTCAAGCTCCCTGCGTGCATCCAGCGACATGGCAAGTTCATCTTCTATCTTTTCTTTCACGCTGGAAGCCTTTAAGGAACAGAGAACATGAAATTAGCTTGTTAGATTTGTAACTTTTATGTTGAATGATACCTGAGTAAGCTGATCTTTGAGTATTTCAAGCTCTTTCTCAAGGGCAAGGCGCTGGTTCTTTTCTGCGCTAAGATTCTCTGCATCCACTTTGAGTTGAAAACGCAAAGACTCGACCTGAAAGGCAAAGAAGCAGTTACATAATGAGTTAGAGAGGTGTTTTAATTCAAAGCACATCAAAAATTGAATTGTATACCTCTTCTTGTATTAGGGCTCTTGATTGCCGCCTGGCAGCTAGTTCTTCCTTTAAGGACCTTTCAATTCCTTTTTAATGAAAGAGATAACTATTTGAATTAGTAACAGATTTCACTGTATCTTTATGTACTGCTTGCCTTGCAGTTTATTCTTTTCACTGCGTTCATGATCCAACTGATATTCAAGTTGCGTAAGCCTTTCTTCCAATTCATTACGTTGCATCTGACCCCGCTCTTCAAACTGACTTTGCTGTTCCACTAGCTGATTTCGAACTCTTTCTAACTCATCACGTAACTGCTTCTCTGCCTTGAAATACAAAAAATCATGGTAGTTAGACTAACGTGATAGCGTATGCAGAATCCTTTCTCTTTCCATTTTTCAGTTTTTGGAATACCTGTCCCCTCTCCGCGATTTCTTTATATAATCGCTGCTGGAGATCCTCAAGGCCTTTCTTGCATTGTTCTTCCTTTTCAAGACTTTCTTGAAGAACAGATATCTGTTCTTCATACTGCTTGTGGCTCTCTTGCATGTTAGCAAGCATTTCTACACCTTTAATAAGAACATACCCAGTTAGTTTCTTTTGCAAGGAGGAGTTCCAATTCTGACAGGAATGGTGCTCTATATTAATAGGTTACCTATATTATATTGTTCTGTGACTTCTGAAAGCTCCCTTTCAAGCCTCTCTTTCTTTGTTTGAATCTGTTTCCTTTCCCCTGAATGATTAATGCTATTTGTGAGTGGAATCGTATTACTGTATCATTTCTAACTTAGTCTCACCCTCTTCCATAGCCCTCGCAAGTCTTTCCTGGCCAAGTTCCAGTTGCAACATGTCAACCATTTGCCTCAAGTCGCCTCTATTCTTTTCCATTTCCCAGTTGAAGTTTTCCACTTCAATTCTGGCATTCATTTCGCATCGTAAGTCACTTCTTAGCCTCTTAATTTCACACTTTAGCGTTTTTATGTCCTTCTTGGCCCCATTCTTTGTAGCTTTCATTTTCACTTTCAACTCTGCAAGCTTCCTTTCTAGATCTTGTTGCGCTTTCTCTGCTTCTCTCTTGAGTATTATTTCTTCATCAAGCTTCTGTTTTAAGCTAAGAATTGCTTCTCTATAAAAATCCTTCCTATCTTTTTCATCATCAATTTTCTGCAGTAGGCTTTCTTTAACTTTTTGCAATTCTTCTCTTACCTCATGCTCCATTTCGAGTTGATTCATAGCCTCTTTAAACTCCTTTGTGGAATTGTCTATTCTCACAGGATGAGGACTTCCTGCAGATAAAGAACAGTAAGAAAAGGAAAGAATAAACGTCAGACATTAATAGAATTGAGCAACCAGGAGATTTAGCTGAGCCACCTGCAATCTTGCGACCTTCAAGCGTCACATATAGGTACGTCTGTTGCTGGTCGAGCTTCACAGACGGGGTGTAAGAAATGCCATAAGTTCCATCACCGTTATCATTAACCTCACATGAAACAGTCAAGCAAGCCCTTACGTCATGGCCTCCCTGTTTGTGGAGGGAAAAATCTTACAACTCACTCCGCATGTTCATTACAACTGCGATTTAATTATACCTTGGTATAATTACGACCATGGCGGTCACGAGCTTGGACTGAAAATTGAGTAGGCTCTCCATTTGGTCCCATTAACGCGTTTATACTCGCACTTGTCACAGCTATGTATTTTAGGTTGAATTAAAATGAACACAGGAAATAGACTCGTGGAAGAAATATCATGTGATGCTTACGTTTTTGCAACATAATGGTTTGGCTTGCGTCAGGCTTTGAAGCATTCTCATCCAGAGAATTGTTTTGCGAAGAGGTTTTCATTCCAAGTCTTCTCTGTTCTTGCCGAAAGTATGATACATATGTCATTACAGATAAATCATCTGGCTTTCCTGCATTGGGTCCTTTTGATTAGCTATCTAAGAGCGTGGCAACGTATAAATATATGCCTTCAGTTTGTTGAGAGGGCGACGAACACAAGACAATTCCGACAAAGCCCAAATTATAGTTTTGCGTTAACATACCCTCAAGCATGTCATTAACATCCAATAACACTGGGATACCACAAAGCTCTTGGGCTTTGCTAAACGCCAACTCTAGATTATCCCTTGCCTCGCTCTGAGAACGAGAATAAGAACGTTTCATTCAATTGTTTCATGTTTACATTACCTTCTTCAACAGATGTATGTCTATAGCACCAGGGTAAATTGCATTAAGAAGTCCGCAAAAGCACAGCCCATCCACCCAGCTGCCATATAGTAGCATTGAGAAACCATTAATAAGTGTTGAGCTTAAAGATAGCAGGGAAATAATTAATAATAACCTTTGTTGAAAGTTAGTTGGGTTAAGGCCTTGCGCTGAGAGGTTTTTCTGGCACCAATCCAATAGCTGCTTCTTGACTGAAACTTGTTCAACTCCCCCATTTGAAGAAAATGCTATTTCTTTCACTTTTCCTTCATCTATAGGTGGCCATGGTGATATGAGTGAGTGAGTGAGTGAGTGAATAACAAAACTCTCAGAGTAGGGACAAAACCATCAAGCTCTGACTTTTGGATTTGGAATCGTAAAATTAGAGTCCATATAAGGCCCAGTACCAGTTTAGAATAGCCCTCATAAATGTCTGTGTGCAACGGAAGTTAAGAAAATAGCATCGAAAAGGAATCGTGATGTTGCGTTATAAGAGGAACCGAAATGGCAAACCTTCTGGTCCTATGTTGACAAGGGTGATGTGTTGGTTCGCCATGAAAGCAAAACACTGGGTAAGATTTTCCAAACAATGAAGCTTGAACCTTGGCTTCTCATGGAAGGATGAATTCCTAATTATTTTGCTTGTAAGCAACTCCAGAAGGTGGCACAGGAGCACACCATCAGCTAAATCTTTTTCCAGTGTCACCAAACACAACTCTCTCTGCTTCAAGAAATGGTTGCACCAGGCAGTGAAAGTCTGCAAAGTATTACAGTGGGAGGGATCAGAACATCACTTTGAAGAGGAGACTTCATTGATTTCTCCCCCCCCCCAAATGGTAATAATTAGAATGGGTGGGCTATATGTGCCTTTCTTTGCTGCCTGATCCAAGGAGGCTCAGCTGCAGTGCCTCTGCCTCCTTGCATGCTGTATCAAACCTCTTTTGAACTGTTCAAACTTTTGATCAGAATATGTTAATGTGCAGAATTGTACAATGGAATATGTGTGAGATACAAGGTATCACATATTCACTTGAGTGCATTTGAGACCCACCTTCGAAGCCACAACCAGAGCTTTCTTGTAGAGTCCCTCAGAGAAGGCGAGTGGAATTAGACACAAACGACTGTTTGCCAGCTGGCAAGATGATCCACACATGGCGCATTGTTGGTTCTCCACCTGCCGTCTAAAGAGATATTATGCTACGCTCCAGTTTGCTGCTGACTTTTCCATTGAGTGGCGACCCATTCCTTCTTTGCACTCTAGACATGCATTGTCAACTGTTGTGATATTGATCTCTATCGAAATGAGACGTCTTGGTGATATCTGATATCCTCCACTCACATCAGGTTTTTAAGGTCCCAATCAAAAATCAGACGGAATAAATCAAATAATAATTAAATAATATTATTATAATAAATTGTTCAGTTTTTATTTCCTTTTGCTTAATTTTTTAAATGTTGTGATAAATCTTTATGAAAGAAAATAATTGCAGATGGCTGGCCTTGATGATGCCAAGTGCAAGGAGCTCCTTGTTGTTGGTAATTGGAATGTAGAGGTATTGCTTCTTCTATGGAAATCTCTCTCAACTCATCTCTTATTTTTCTGTAAACTCCTTTGCTTTTTCTTTGTTTGTGGAAGTGCTCACTTAAGTTGTTTTTTTGTAATACCTCTCTCAACTTTCTTTTCCCTGGCTGTAGTTTCCTTCCATGCTTCCACCCTCTGAGAGCTCTCAAATGCAAATCTGCCAGCTGACTGTAGGCCTCTAAAAGTTCCATTATTGTTGTATCATCTTCTGTATTTTTTTTGTTTCCTTATGAAGTTTGCCTGTCTCCTCATATATTTTATATCCAAACCCTTATCTTTGCTGCCTTAATCACAAATCCACCACTGGCAAGCGCAGCTTGTAGGTGGTAGTAACCTTGTATGCGTGAGCAAGCAATACGGATGCGTTTTTCATGTCGCATGCAGCCAGCCTTCAGCGTTTGTTGTGAGTGTTGGCCTTTACAGAAGGGGAAGAAAAGCGAAATGGTGCAAATTTACCTGCATCATTAAAGCAGCAGTGCTGCTTTATTGCCCTCTTCCTTTGCTTTCTCTTGGTTCTATCATCGTCAGCATCATAATCATAATCATCGCCATCATCAACACTCTTGACTTCTCTTGCTAGAATTTGCAGAAACGTGCACTTGGCTCTTCCCTTGAGCGCTTCCCACAAGCAGCGTGCGTCCAAGAGTCAGAGCCCTGCCAGATGAAGGAAGCAGAGGAAGAGCGAGTAAAGGTAGAGGAGAAGCAGGGTGGGGTAGAGGAGATGAAGAAATGCAAATAGTAGAAACGGTCAGAGGTGAAGAAGAAGGATCAATACCAGGCTCCCTTCTCGCCACTTTTTCTTCTTCTTGTGCCTTTTCCTTTGCATGCCCTTCTTTATCTACATGTGCAGTGCAAGAAGAAGGTAAGAGTAACTAGTTCCTGGTTCCATAACACATAAAGTGTCAACAACTGTATTTTTTAGCCTCGCCCCTCTCTCCGTGTGTCTTTCTTAGAAGAACCAGAGAGTAATATATTGTGTGCTGGGGACGTGTTTCTATATTACTGTTTGGGCAGGCCTTCTTTGGTGTCTCTGCTTGGCTTTGTATTGGTGTCTCTGCTTGACTTTGGCCTACAAATTATCTTATCGATTCAAGCAAGTTCGTACAAAGTGTAGACACTTCACTCACTTCTAGTGTCGACACCATAGTTTAGAACAGCAAACTGAGTTAATTTGTCTAATATTTTTGGCCAATCAACTCGCGCTATTTTGAAAATAGCGTTTACAACACTTCAGAAGAATGCAACGTGTTTTTTGTTCGTCTCGCTGCATTTAATTTTTGGTGGACATTAATATTCCATTTGATTTGCCTCTGGACAGAAAACTCATCATAATAATAATTTACTGATTTATTTCTCATTAAACTGTTGCATATTTCTTGCTTGTAAATGTGCTTAATTTAATTAAATGTGCAGTTTTTTATTTTATTTAAATCAAAAGGTAAACTTTTTTTGCTTAACAAGTTTGCATTTATACTTTAACACAAGACTTTAAGTTACTTAAACTTGCTTTATGTCAGTAATAAATCTTTTAAAATCAGCTGATAATTCTTCGGAGGGGCGAAAAGCTGCTATATCGGAGAAAGGGGCTTTTCATCAAAGGAGAGTTGTCAATCTAGCGATTGGCCGCGCAATTTAAAATATCCCGACAACTGGGCCTCTTAAACAAACAACTCAAGCTCTCTTAGACACCAAGCAAACACGCCACGCCACACACACATACATACATACACACTCACTCACACACTAACTCCTCCATACACACTCAACCATGTCTTCAACTACCATTGAGAAGGTCCTTGTGGTGGGAGGCACCGGCGCACAGGGAGTTCCTGTCATCAAAGGTACACCACCCCATCGCCCTACTTTGCCTGTGTTAAATGTGTACTTCGCTAACTGGATATTCGCCATACAACTTCCACGCTTCAAGCTCTCACAAGGGACGGCAAGTACCATGTACGAGTTCAAACACGCAACCCAGACCACAGGGTGGCCAAGGAGCTGGCCCAGCTGCCCAATGTCACCTTTCACATTGGCCACATCGAGTCTGAACAGCTGCTGCGAGAGGCCATGCAGGGAATGGATGCTGTATTCTTCAACGCCAACAGTTTCGCCATCGGAGAGAAGGCAGAGATCTTCTGGTCCATGAGAGCGTTTGAGGTGGCAATAGAGGCAGGGGTCAAGTTCTTCCAGTTCTCTAACTTGGACTATGGATTGAAGAAGAGTGGATATGACCCCAAGTACCGTTGCGCACACCCTGACACCAAGGGCAGAATTGGAGGTACGTGCTCTGCTTCATAGCCCCTCTGCAATCTAGAATTCTGGCATGTCTGACAAACACTACATAACACATACAGAATGGATACAACATCAGTCTCTTAGTCCGATGAAGTGGGCCCTCTTGACTACTGGTATTTATTGCTTCTTACACGTGCAGTCATCTTAGTATTTACAATAGCCCTCTAAACACGGGACAACCGCCACTACATACTACAAACGACCAGCACGCTATTGACACTTGTGTATTGTCTTCTCAATGCAGGGCCCTACACGGAAATGATGCACTTCATGTGGTTTCCCAAGTTCGATGAGAAGACCTCCACCTACGTCTTTGCTGCTCCCCTTGGTGCCGGCGCAGTGCCAATGATCCACCTGGACGATCTGGGAGAGTATGCCCGGTGGGTCTTCGACCATCCTGATCAGTCAGCAGGGAAAGACCTCCAGATAGCGACACAGCACGTGACCTTCGACGAGGTGGCACGTGCTTTCACGAATGTCACAGGCAAGAAGGCCATCTATAAAGATATTCCCCTGCAGACCTGGTTCGACACCTTTGTCAAGGAGGGAGCCAGCAGTGCGTATCAGGTGGATCCTAACGAACCCGGACAGCTATCGTGGAAGGACAGCTTCACGGGGTGGTGGAACCTTTGGAGACACTCCGGTGGTGAGAACCCATTGATCAGTAGGGATTACGAATTGCTGGACAAGGTATGGTACCAAGACTGATAGATGTCCTCATCTCGCTTTCACAACTAAATGATTCTGGATGAACTCACACCACACAAACACACACAAACATGCAGATATTGCCAAACAGGGTGCGTTCGATAGAGGAGTGGATGAGGAAAGTGAAGTACGATGGGTCAGGGGTGAAAGCAGTCCTCAAGGATCGCGAAGACCAGAGCGGCCGGGACCGCTTTGTGGACAGCTACTGGGACAAGCTGTCGTCCAGTAAGTAACACTTATGTGACCCAAACAGGCTTTGCCACACTTTG
>CDFI01107598.1:0-10669 GCA_000826405.1 Acanthamoeba divionensis | reverse complement strand
CACACACACACACAACAATAGATTCAATGAGCAGAGAACGAACAGAATTACAATGTGTGACCAAAAGCTTTTGATTGATCACAATTATGTTAATGTTAAACAGCAGGGGAGTTGAGGTTACCAGACACAGACGCAGAAGTACAGACAAATAAGAGGAAGGAGCAATAATACGAGCATCCACTATAGGTTCCAGACATTTTTCAATGTCATGGGCGTCTGGAAACTTGGAGGGATTGTTCACAACTAGCTCTTCGCCACTAGTTGTAATCACTACAAATGAAGAATAATTCAATTTAACTATTGCAGCTAATGATCAATAGTGTTGTGTACCTCTGTATGGAACAGTTGGAGCCGTGGCAATTACGTCTGTGCCGTATTCCTGTTCCAACCGCTGCAGAAACACGTCCATATGTAACAATCCCAAGAATCCACACCTGAAGCCAACTCCCAAAGCATCACTGGGAAGGAAAAGATGTTGCGTATTAGTGACATGGTTAGATTTACTCACTTACCGTACTAAAATTAATACCTTCTTTCTTTCGTCCAGTGCACGGAGGCATCATTTAGTGTTAATTTTTCAAAGGCATCAGTCAATTTTTCCAAACTTTCTCCATCTGCTGGATATAGTCCTGCAAACACCTATTAATTAGGAGACAGTCAAAGAATGTGTGGGAAAGCAGAGACTCTGATACAATGAGAGACTTGGAACTTACCATGGGCTGGGCGGGCTTGAATCCAGGCAGAGGCTCGACAGGATTATCTGCCTTAAACAGAGTGTCTCCCACACGGGCCTCTTTTGTACTTCTCATAGCGGCAATCACATAGCCCACTTGCCCGGTGTACCTTAAGGCAGCAGGTTTCAATCAAACACTGCAAAATAATGAAATGTAGTTCACACCGTGAAAAGAGCGCTTGACGTACAGCGCACCTGTAGGCACTCGCTCTGGATACAGAAGACCGATATTCTCGACTTCGTATGTCTTGTTCGTAGAAGCTGTCACAATCTTGTCGCCTAAATGTAAACACCAACAATTACTTATGCACTTCTTCCCCCTCTCCCCACACAGAGAGAACAATCGAAAGTATGGACGACTTACCCACACGCAAGGAGCCATCGATCACATTTACTAAGCACACTACGCCGCGGTACTGGTCAAACCAATTTTCAAAAAGAAGCATCTTTAAAGGCTTAGAGACGTCTCCAGGAGGACTGTTGCAGTATATTGGGAGTGAGCGATAGATGCATGACAAAAGAGAAAGTCGAAGAGGCAAAGACCTGGGCACTTTCTCAATGACTGCTGTCAAAATGTCATCAACGCCGGCGCCTGTTTTGCCAGATGCCTTCATGATTTCGGATTCGTCAAATCCCATGTTTACCAGTTCTTTTTGCACTTTCTTTGTCTCTAAATAAGAATAGGAATTGAAGTGAGCAGAAGAAAAGCATTTATGGTTAAACTTCGTGTGCCTGAAACCTACCTGATGTTGGGAGATCAATCTTGTTCATCACAGGTATCAGTTTAAGGCCAGACTCAAATGCAAGGAAAAAGTTGGCCACCTGTATTTAACAAACATATGCTTATTCATAATGCAGCACACTGTAAATATGCTTTCAAATAGCTACATGTTCCTAAACCAATAACATCTGAATGCGCCATACCGTTTGAGCTTGTACACCCTGAGTTGCGTCAACAAGCAACACAGCACCTTGGCAGGCAGATAGAGAACGAGAAACCTCGTAGGTAAAATCCACGTGCCCCTAAAAATCAGGACGGCATGGAATTAATTAAAGGGATGATACATATTCTCTAACTCTGTGGAAGACGTATTACGTACAGGCGTGTCTATAAGGTTGAGTAGATATAACAACCCGTCTGTGTGCCGCCATACAAGAGATGTAGTGTGGGCACGCACCGTTATGCCTCTCTCTCGTTCTACTTGAAGTTTATCTAAGTACAGACCTTCTTTATCTCGCCCGATTGTACCTATTCAAAGTGGTGTTGTTGATCTAGTAATTTATTCATGAGCAGAAGCAATGATGGACGAGATATTAGAAGATGGAGGTACCTCCAAGTTCCATAATGCGAGTGCTCATGGTAGTCTTGCCGTGATCGATGTGTGATATGATGCAAAAGTTACGGATTCGCTCTGGTGGGAATTCTGCCAAGTTTGGTACAGCAGGGTGTTTTGATCCACCTTCTGAAGTCTTCGATGCCTTGGATTGAATGTATGCATGTGAGAAGAGGACATACGAGAGAGAGAGAGAGAGAGAGAGAGAGAGCTAAGGCTAATGCATGGGCCAAGAGGAGAGAAAGAGAGAGTGCAGTGGACATAACAGCACACTTGGCGGGGGGGGGGCATACTGCACCTCTGTGCCAGAGGCCTTGTGAGAACTCATGCTGCGTCTGTAGATCTTTGAAATGGGCAATGGCGTTGAGGACAAATCGAGACACTTGAGGGGAGCAAACCGATTTATGAACGGCCAGTACTTTGTTCGTGGCTCTGTTATGACAATTTGTTTGTGGTCTGCCCATGCCCAGGGAAGATGAAGCAAATCGAGGTGTGCTGATGCCGGAGGCCTGATTAATCGGATATCTTTGGACATAGGGCAAAGAAAAGGGAAGCTTTGGGACTGGTGTGGGCCGTTGGAGAAAGGAGAAGCTTCGTTGCGCTCGCCACAGCAGCATCTTCTCAACTTCTTTCAAATTAATCTGTGCAAGGTGCTCCCCCCGTCGCCAGTCGCAGGACTGTAGCCTTTCTGCACAAATCCTGCAATTTAGGCTTTCATATAATTGAAGTAATTTCCCGGTTTGAAAAATTTACTTAATTTAGTAATATTTGATTTTTATTGAGTTTTTTTGATGAATGCAGCAGAAAAAGTTGTTACGACTTTTCGTAACAAACAACTCAAGCTGGATAGCAAGTCTGTTTAAAACAACAAGCAGAAATGTTCAACAACGAAGCAATTGCCCTTCAAGGTTAGTGTAACCCATGTACCATTGTACACATGCACTTGCTTGGAAGGAAAATTGTTTGAACATGAAGTTAATTTGAAATTATCCCGAAATTTCACGATTGGTCGACTCTTGTTTCCAATTGGTGATTCCAAGTAGGCCCAAAATCGCCGCAAGTCGGGTCCTTCCCTTTTCCAGGAAAAAACGAGTCACACCACAATTTTGCGATAAACGAGACATGTGGCCTTAATGAGAGGAGCTTGCCAGTGCATATAAAGCATGTAATAGCACACATGTGTTCTTTGAAAGCTTAAAAGAAGGTACCTTCTGCCAATCACAGACCTCAAGACCTGTGTTTCATGGGATCTATTGTGAATTTCTTGTGTTGTTGAGCACGCCAACAAACACTTTGTCTTTCTGCTGAAAGTGAGCTACTGCCCGTAAATAAGTCTGTCAAGCCACCCATAACCACACTTCTTCATTTTCACAATCATCTAGGCCAAGGTGCAAACAAACAACCACTGCACAAAACAGGAATTTGAAGCCATAGGAGGAAGAAAAGCCACAAATGTTGAGGAGCAACAGCAACAACAACAAAGCATTGCAACTCTTCTTCTTATCATGTACAGTTCTACTCTCTATTGTTAGTATGTGGCTCCCCCTCCTGTAGCGTTATATACACGCGCTGTTGTTAATCAAATGTGTGTTGTTGGTCTGATGAAAAAAGAGGAGGGAAGGGCCGATGTAGATATCCAAGGCCAAGGAGGGGCAGCAGGTGAGCTTGTTTTTAATGTTTGGGCTCAGGACTTTATGTTTTACAAGGACAATGTCTTCATTGACTATGCCTATGTCAACGACAGCACCACTGCAGTGCAGGCGTTCCTCGATCAGTCCGATGAGGCGCTCTTCGTTTCTCTGGAGTCCAAACTTCTGGACGAGTACAACAGCGATGGAGTATACCAGCTGCCTATCCTAGCCACAGCGCTGACCATTTGCTACAACCTCCCTGGGCTCAACTCCACTGACAAGCTGATCCTCAACGCCAACCTCCTTGTAGATATCTGGCTAGGAAACATCACCAAATGGAATGACCCAGCCATTGGTGACCTAAACCCTGACATCAAAGACAAACTACCTGATCTGGACATCAAACTGGCACTAGATGGCACACCCATGAGCAGGACAGCAGTGCTGTTCAAAGCGCTGGCCAACATCAGCTCAACATTTGCCAACGTGTGGCAAAATAATTCTTATGGTGGTATTCCAACAGTGCAGAATGGAAGAGCAACGGTATTCTATGATAAAGACTCGGTTATACTTCATCTCATCAACAACTATGGAGCGCTCACACAATTGGTGTTGGATGAGGCACTTGCCTTGGAACTCCCCTATGCCCACTTGATAAATCCTGCTGGTAACACCCATTTCTCAATCTAGCATTCATGTCTTCACCTCCTCTTCTTAATTTACACTAAGACACATCCTACAGGAAACGTTGTGGAACCTTCCTATGACTCTGTGTTTAGTGCCATGGAAGACTTTGACCCCACAAGCAGAGACGCAGACACTGAGGACTTAGTCTTTTGGATCTCAAATGGACCAGGACCTTCTTCCTATCCTTTGAGCTTCCTGGTCTCCATTCTTACACGCAAGAATATGACAGTTCCGGATTGTGATCCAATCAACAAATTCCTGTTATTCTTTGGATGGTCACAAACAAATGCCCAAGCAATAGAAAGGGCCAAGAGTCTAGGTTATGTGATTCCCAGAAACAGCTACAGGCTTAGAGTGGCAAACACTCTGGCAACCTTCACATGCAATGGGAAAAGATCTCTTGTTATAACTCCATTTTTTGGATTGGGATCTCCTCCACTGCCTCCAGTGGCTTCTTTTAGCACAGCCTATGAGGAAACCGTTGTGATTGTTACGATGCAATACTTCCAATCTATCAAAGGTTTCAACCACAATCCACAAATGTGTTTTGTGTAAGTCATGCTAATTCAATCTCTTCCTTTTCTCCAACAGCAAATAATGGAAAGAGTGATATACTGCTTGGTGCTTCTGACTTTGCTGGATCAATACTGCCACTGACTCCTTCAGAACATGCCCAGGCTTCAGATTTGCGCCAGCTGCCCATTGCAGCCTTTGCCATCTCTATTGCCTACAACATTCCTGAGTTGAAGAGTCAAGGATACCTCACCCTAGACATTAACACTCTATCAAAGATCTACCTTGGAGTAATCACAAACTGGAATGATTCCTCAATACAACAGCTAAATCTTAACATCAACTTGCCTGATGCTACAATTGTAGTTGTATGCAGTCAAGATGATGAAAACACACAAATCTTCTCCAAATACCTTTCCAATGTCCCCGAGTTCCAGCGAACAATAGGGGAACCAGCCCCCACTGTTCTGTTTCCTGTAATCAACTCCACAAGAGCCAGAACTCCCAGGGTGTCAGGTATGCCGCCATATCTAGACTCTGTTTTCTGTTTCCGTTGAACTAATTCCTTGTATCCTGGTTAACAGATGTTGCAACCACAATAGAATCTACAGCATACTCCATAGGTTATCTTCCTCAGTTCTCTGCTTTGGAAAAGAAAATGAGATTCACCAATATTAGGGAAGCATCTCTTGTCAATCACAATGGCACAGTGGTTAGACCTAATAAGGCATCGGTAGCATCAGCAATGAATGACTTCAGCTCTGCCTTTGATAAGTACTTTGCCACGGATCTTATCCAGGGCCCTGGACCTGAGAGTTGGCCCATCTGCACCTACATCTATATAATTTTCTCTGAATCTAAAGTGGTTGATTGCACCAAGTCTTTAATTCTTGTGGACTGGCTGACCTGGATCACTGAGACCACACACGAAATCAACTTTGAAGAGAAGAACTACATTACTCTGCCCCAAGATGCTACAAAGAGAAAACTGCTTACAGAATTGGTTGGGATAACCTGTGGAGGACAGCACATGAGCGCTCTCTATGGATGCGTGTCAAATGGCACTGTTTGCTCTCAACATGGCTCATGTTTCACTGGTCAGTGCCAATGTGATGCAGGATGGAAAGGTACCACTTGTGAATCTCCAGTTACAGACAGCTCCAGCTCTTCCAATCTCCTGGCCATTTTGCTAGGTGTACTTCTCCCATCAGGTGCCATTGCACTCTGCCTGGTTCTGGTGGGGATCGTGATAGTGGTCACCCTTCAGAGGAGAAAAAGGCAACAACATGAGGACTGGATGATAGACTACAGCCAGATAGAGTTTGGAGAACAAATAGGCACAGGAGGATTTGGAGAAGTGAGGAAGGGGATGTGGAGAGGCACAGAGGTAGCAGTGAAGACGATAGCAGCAGGCTCAACAATGAGCCATGAAATGAGGAACAAATTCATCGACGAGGTGAGGATCATGACAGCACTCAGACATCCCAACATTGTGCTCTTCATGGGGGCATCCACAAAGCTACCCCACATGTGTATTGTGATGGAGTTCATGGCTCTGGGTTCCTTGTACGATGTGTTACACAATGAGCTGATCTCAGAGATTCCCCACGAGCTTAAGATAAAGATGGCGCGCCAGGCTGCCCGTGGCATGCACTTCCTTCACTCTGCAGGTATCAATCGTCTGTTTCTTCCTTTGTGCTCTCTCTGCCTTGTGCCTTTCTTAAAATATTTGTTCATTCACTTAGGGATTGTGCACAGAGACTTGAAATCGCTGAACGTGCTCTTGGATAGCAAATGGAATGTGAAAGTTTCAGACTTTGGCCTGACAACATTTCAAGAACAGGCAAAAAGCAGAGAACAGCTGGGGAGCGTACACTGGACTGCGCCTGAGGTGAATTTTCATTCCCAACAAGGATCACAAATGAACTCTTATCTAATCTATTTCCTAACCAACACAGATTCTGAACGAAGACTTGGATATAGACTATGAAGCAGCAGATATATACAGCTTTGGCTTGATCCTGTGGGAGATTCTCACCAGAGAGGATCTATACCCTGGCATGAGGTATCGTTGWTTGTATMATTCCAAACTRTACAAGAAACTCACTCAATTTCTTCTCCTTGCAAAGCCCTGCTGCCGTRGCTGTTGCTGTGATAAGAGATAGTCTGAGACCTTCTATCCCTAGTAACACCCCAGGTAAGTGTYAAGCAAGCTCCGCAACTGMAAGATAAAATTCTGATCATTTGTCCTCTATATTAGGCGATTACGAGGCGTTGATGACCAATGCGTGGGACAGGGACGCAAAGATGAGGCCAAGATTCCTTGAGATCATGACCCGTCTGGAGGCTATGTCCAATGAGAGTTCTACCACAGGCTCATATTCTAACAACCCAACGTCCTCTTCTCATGCCTCCCACCATTCAAATTCCTCGTATGGATCAGATACCAGCACGGGCTCAGGAAGAGAGGGTGCTGCAGCAGTTGGTGGAGTCAAACCACCAACAGGAGAAATGGCGATAGTCTTCACAGACATAGTGAGGAGCTTGGCACTGTGGGAATTTGATGCTGAGGTATGCTTCTCTTGTTTATATAGTTAGGCTCTTTCTGACAACGATTGAAATGATCTGCAGGCCATGAAAGATTCAACTCTAATGCACAACAAGCTTGTACGTTCTAGCCTGAAACAATTTGAAGGCTATGAAGTTGCCTTCCTCAGAGAAGGTATGTTAATTAGCTTTCATCTCTATCTTCGTTAAGCTGTAGAACCAACCTTAAAACACAATATAGGCAACAACGGTGCAGGTTCTTTCTGTATAGCATTCCAGAACTTAGGCAATGCAGTCGAATGGTGCATGCATGTTCAAAGGAGCCTTCTTGAGGTGCAGTGGCCAGAAAGCCTACTGTCCCACCCTGGAGCAGCTGAAGAATGGGGAGACACAGATGATAGAGTGATATTCAAGGGATTAAGGTTTGCTCTCGCAGCCTCTGTCCCTTTTGCAGAACTGACATTTATCTTGATCACGTTAAAACTGATGGATGCAATATAGGATCAGAATGGGAGTGCACGTGGGAGAACCTCGACGTGTATGTGACCCTGGGTCGAGGCGTGTGGAATACATCGGGCCAACTGTCAACGCTGCTGCACGGATTACAACAATGGCACACGGTATATAGAATTTCCAATTCTCTCTTCCAACTCCTATATCTCAAATACGTACATATTATCCCCACAGGCGGACAGATTCTTGTATCTGGTCAGGCCTATGCGAAGCTGAAGGAAACAGAAATAAACAAAGACAAGAAAAGGTTTGAATACTTGGGACACTTTGAAATGCCAGATAGTCCTTCAGGTTGGTTTTCTGTTGCTTTAGAGACCTTGAAGGCCAAGCTAAGTGGTAATATTGATTGTTTGCAGATGCTGTGGGTGGAAAGGGTAGAGCAGAGTTGTATGAACTCAAGACACGTGGACTGGAGGCACGTTTTTTTGGAGGCACTGCCGTTAAGCTATTAGATTCTGAAAGATCAAACAAGACCAGCAGCGAGCTACTGACATCTGACCTACAAGTTAGCACAGGCTCACAAGAACTTCAACTCTACGTGGGAGACCCCATGTTCCAAGAGGATGGATTCTTGACCAGTGCAAACTTATGCAGATGGATTATCAACTTCAGTGAGATCGAGATTGAAAAACAGATAGGTCAGTACACATCCCTACTATTTTCAGAATAAATGTGGAACCTCTGCTTTTACAGTTGTCCTGATACATGAAATTATCTGTATAGGGTTGGGCAGTTACGGTTTGGTTT
The DNA here is from genome assembly GCA_000826405.1 of Acanthamoeba divionensis. Lineage (NCBI taxonomy): Eukaryota > Discosea > Longamoebia > Acanthamoebidae > Acanthamoeba > Acanthamoeba divionensis. The sequence goes on along the minus strand of CDFI01107598.1, from coordinate 1,964 downwards.
ACTCAGGCAGGTGGAAAGGAATCCAGATAGCATGCAAGAGATTTATCAAACAGAAGCTCGCGGAGAGGAGGTTGCTCGAGTTCAGAGCTGAGATGGCGTTCCTCTCTGAGCTCCACCATCCTAACATCGTGCTTTTCATCGGCGCCTGTGTTAAGCAACCCAACCTTTGCATTGTGACTGAGTTTGTGAGACAAGGCAGTCTGAAAGAGATCTTGGCGGACAACTCACATAAGTTGACATGGAAACAGAAGCTCAGTTTGCTGAGGAGTGCAGCACTTGGCATTAACTATTTACACAGTCTGGATCCCATCATCATCCATCGCAGTCTGAAGAGCTCTAATCTGTTGGTACGTAGGCCTTATCTATTAGCATTCCTTTTTCTTCATCTAACCTTGTTGCACGGAACGTGCACACAAAAGGTTGATGAAAACTGGAATGTGAAAGTTGCAGATTTTGGATTTGCCAGACTAAAGGAAGAAAACACCACAATGACCCGTTGTGGCACCCCCTGCTGGACTGCTCCTGAAGTGATCAGAGGAGAGGCATACTCAGAAAAGACTGACATCTACAGTTTTGGCATCATTATGTGGGAGGTTAGTAACTTTTCACTCCATTATCAAATTTCCCACACAAACAATGGGGAATATTAAGAGATTGAGATCTTTTCTGTTGAAACCAAAGGTGTTGGCGCGCAGACAGCCATACGCTGGGCGTAACTTCATGGGTGTGTCTCTTGACGTCCTAGAGGGACGCCGACCTCAGATACCCTCAGAATGCCCAGAGGCCTACCGTAAGACAATGAAGAAGTGTTGGCATGCAGACCCCAAGAAGAGGCCCCACATAGAGGAAGTCCTTAAATTCTTTGATGCCCAACTGGCCAGCATAGAAGATCTCTCAGAAAACGTCTGAGTCGCTTTCTGTGCTTATTTGTATTACTTGTATAGTTTGTTTTTCCTTCTGTACATATACATATACATATACATATACATATACATATACATATACATATACATATACATATACATATACATATACATATACATATACATATACATATACATACATACACATACGCATACATCAAAATCCTTCCTCCTAGAAATTTATCAGATAAAATAAAATAATCACATCAATACCAGTGCTCCAAGCCAAGCATTGTTTCAGGCCATCTATGATACTCCTTATGACATGGTGGTTTAGAGCAGCTCGAATGCAAACAGATTTAGAAATGAGACACAACATACAATACAGTGCACTTTACCCAAATTACAGTATTACAATTATAACAACTAGAAAATCTGTTACGAATTCTTTAACCGAATTTATAAGGTCTAATTGAGTGAACAGGCACTCCATTTTTTGAGGACATTCCAATTCACTTTAATTGAGGTAAATTCCTTTCTGTCTTCAAAGTGTCACTTGTGTCACTTGTGCTTGCCACAGAAAAAATGGCACAACCACCTGTCATTGTCATCATCACCTCAGAAGAATTGACAGGTGTCAAATTCCCTTGAGCCAAGGATTTGTGAGGGAGGAACTCCGCCACTCAAGATTCATAGCAATGAGCTGGAGTGAATAAATAATCAAAGGGAATACTTCCCCCAATAGGGCTCAGCCATAGCAAAAGTTATGCATGTCAGCGTGGGCCCAGTTGGGCCCAGTGAGCAGTACATATTAGCATCATAGCACTGACACGTGACAGGGGATATCCTTCATCATCTGCAACTCACAAGCCAATGAGAAGAGTATCCAAGTCCTTCTCTCTTGTTTTGCATTTCACAGCATGCCACTGTGCTTCTCCTGTGCTCTTGGGCCTACTCCGTCCTCTTCCCAGATCCCTTCCAGTGGGTTCCCAGTGAAGAAAGACGCCAACTAAGTGTAACACATATGCCAAGGTGGTGTACGCCTGTATCTAAGGCTTAAGGCGAAGCAACAAATAATTGGATATAGTTTGGTGCACCAAA
>CDFI01107597.1:0-17061 GCA_000826405.1 Acanthamoeba divionensis | reverse complement strand
ACTGGATACGGGCAAACTGCTAAAACCTTCTGTGGCACGCCCGAGTATCTAGGCAATTTGTCTTTGTCTATCTCCCTTATATTGGCATTTGTAACTGACTGTGTGCTTTTGCAGCCCCAGAAATCATCACTGGGATAGGGCACGGTAAAGGTGTGGATTGGTGGTCGTGTGGAATATTGCTCTATGAAATGCTGACGGGCAGACCTCCCTTCTACTCCAAGGACAGGAATACCATGTATTTGAAAACGATTAAGGTTTGGGGTACATTCATTCAATTGTCCACGTGGATTGATTTTTTAACAATGGCGGTTTATCATTTCAGGGTCCTGTAGAGTGTCCTGATCATCTCTCTAAAGAAGCGGAGAATCTAGTTAAAGCTCTCTTAGTGCGAAGTCCAGAACAGCGGCTAGGATCCGGCCCCAATGGGGCACAAGATATCAAAAAACATCCATTCTTTGCAGGCGTTGATTGGGAGGCCTTTGCCAACAGCAAAGTTTCGCCTCCCTTCATGCCCCACATAGACGTAAGTACCTTTTTTTTTTGTAAATGTTTGTATTATTTTATGAAGAGATGTGTTCGGAAGGAAAGCTAACCACCTCTTAATACAATTGCAGGAGTACATAAGGCGCTCTTGGGCCAATGACCCGCTTGTGTTGAGTGAGATTCCCTCTCAAGAAGAAGGGCAGCACATGAAGCCGCGGCCTTCGCCCGAGTCATTGGTGGTTTCTTCTTTCTTTGAGGATTTTGCTTGGGAACAAGAGACAGAGACAGAATTGGTGTAACAAATTTTTTCTTCGACAGACAATGAAATTCATATATCGTCAAGTCAACTGCGTGCGCTCAAAGACGCCTTTCCATCGTCTCTCTCAGACACACAAAGATTTTGGTCCACACACTGAACATGATTGATTGACCCCTGACGCTGCCTCGATCTTGAAGATGCACCTCCAGGGTGATATCAGCAAAGGCCCATTGCTCCTAGTTCCCATTGGCGCCATCCTTGGCGTCCCAGCGTAGTGAGCACCACTCGCCATCCTCCTGTGGTGTGACCCTCTTCGCTTCCAAGTCAGCCTCTTATTACCAGATTTAGGACTGAGAAAGAGGGCCTCAAATTCTTCTTCACTTCGAAAGAAAGAAAGAAAGGTTTAACACTCTTCTTGCAATGTGCTTGGGGAGGCAAATCTCAAATTTATTGCATAAAGTAGGCACATTTGGGGGGAAGGCTAGGTAATGCGGGAAGCGGTTTGTTTAGTCGTCTTGGGTTTTGGCTTGCACGTACTGACGGGCCTTCTCGCGAACGTGTTCAATAGTGTCCTTGTTGCCGTGCTGCTTCTCAAACTTGAGGTACCTCTCGAAGAAGTATTTCATCTTCTTTGAAGACAACTGAAGCGTCGTCACAGTGTCAAACAGTTTTCTGTGGGCGTTAAAGAAACATTTGTTTTGGAAAAAGTCAGTTTTCTAATAATAATCGTCATCATCTTCATTTTTTACAAATGAACAAGATAACAAGGAAGATCTATGTACCTGATGGCTTGGTGGTCGCCATTCTGTACCTCCATGTCGATGTAAACGTTCCATATGTCAGTGCGCTTGGGATAATTGCTTAGGACACCTTCGAAAATGGTACGACCACGCTCGACCGACCCGTGTTTGAACTCCATCTGAGCCAGCTTAGAGATCACTCCAATGTCTGTATATAATAGAGCGGGCTCAGTATTAAGAGATATATATATATATAATATGATTTGGGCAAAAGGACCAATGAGACGTTGACAGATTGCTTACGTTTGTTTTTGGGCAGGGTCTTCAGACATCTCTCAAGGACCTTCCTTGCGCCATCCATAGAGGAGCGACAGGTCACAAAATAGGCGGCGTAGCGCTGCCACACCTTCCAACTGTGCTTGAACTTCTTGCACATGGCCTTGTACAATTCCTCCGCAGACTAGGCAAACATAACAGCAGATAAAGTTAGCAGCAGATCTCAAAGGGAAAATACGTGTGTGTGCGTTCTTCTGTGACTTCAGTCCTCTCTGAAAGATATTCTATATGAGCCATATTGGCTTAATATTACCTTGTATTGTTCGCTTCTTTCATAGATGGAAGCGAGCTGCATATAGACAGTCTTTGGATTATTGTAGGTAAGAGCCCGCTGGAAGACCTTGAGTAGAGATTCCTGTGAGCCATGTTTATTCTCCAGATTCATGAGTGCCACCCATATGTTGAGCTTTTCGGTCTCTTCTCTGAAGTTAATCCGTTTTAGCGCCCTCTCTGCTATCTCGCGTGCTTTGTCTATTTCAGCCATAGACAACTGGGATAGTTGTATTGATTGCAAGGTTCGAATTAATGACCAAGCTAGCCTTATAAGAAATCTGTGCAGAGGACATACCTGGAAGGCCATGTATTTAATCCATATAAAGGAGCTGTTAGGAGAGGCAAGGAGCAGTCTCTCGTAATCATCAGCAGTCTGAGGCAAAGTGTCGCCTGCCAGCTCGTCTTCTCTGGCCCTTAATTCTTCTTCTTCTGCGGCCTGAGCAGCTTTCTTTGCTTTCCTGTTCATTAAAAACGATGGATAGACATGATAAGTCTCCAAGTGTTGTTTTGGCAAATACCCGAAGCCACGAGGAATTTGAGCTAAATATACCTTTTCTTACTCTTCTTCTCAGCGATCTCCATCACTTCTTCATTTTCCTTGTCTTCATCCTCTTCTTCACTATCCCTGCTTTCTTGTTGATCTCTCTTTCGCTTTTTATTTTCTTTCTTTGTGCTCTCACCGTCCCACTCAAATCCAACTGAACTGATCCCCTGCAATTCCTCTTCCTCTTCCTCCTCTTCACTTTCATCCTCCTCCTGATCCTTCGCCGTGAGATTTTGTTCCTCCTCTTCTTCGTCAACAACTTCGCTGGGAACGAACTCTAAGCTCTCTTCTTCATTACTCTCTTCGTCAACAGCAATGTCCATGGCATCCTTAAACATGTAATGTTAGGAGTTTTTCGTTAAATAAAAGAGAAAGGAAAAGGGAGGGTCACCTCTTTCTTTGGCTGTTTCTCCTTCTTTTGCTTTTTCTTTTGTTTCTTCTTCTTAGCCAGCGTGTCATCGGGGATGGGATCACCTTCAAAGTGGGAAGGCTTGAGGGACAAGCTGATGCGCTTTCTCTCTGTATCCAGTTTTATCACTACAGCCTTAATTTGGTCACCAACCTGATAAAGAATAAGACGGAACCTGAATAAGAGTAATTTTATAATGATAAAAGAAGCCAATGAAGACACAGACGGTATTAACAAACCTGGTAATATTTCTTGATATCATCTATTTTGTCATCGGAGATCTCGCTGAGGTGACACAAGCCGTCCAGGTTGTTGCTGTTGTGAATGCGCACAACAACACCATACGTCCTTATGCTAGTTATTTTACCCTGAACTTTCATTCCATCCTTCAGATCACCGAAAGAGAGCTTGTTGGTAGTCTTGGATTTCATAGACATCTCTATCCTAGGATTCTCTGCAATAATAAAGTGAGTTGGTAATTAACTGTTATGAGAACAAGAGATATGCATGCAGAATGTGGCATACCTGGGTCATCAGTGACGGAGGTTATCTTTCCGCTTATTAGTTTTCCCACTGGGAAATGCACAGAGGGGTCTTTGACAAACTTGTCAGACAGATCTGAGAGCCTGACACGAGCAGTGAGGTGGCGGTTGAGACATACAAAGACTCCTTTTTTTGAGGAACCCGTCACCCAGCCCCTGGCAGTCATTCCAGGTGACAAATGTTCAATCGTTTCTATTTCTGGGAATTCCAATTGCTAAAGTTGATGTAGGCAGAAAGGGGTCAAAACTGAGAACTCCAAAGAACAAAAAACAGAGATATTGATATTACCTCTCTTGGCACCTGGAGCCCGTTGACACGAGAATGACGCAGAGAAACATCAAGTCGGTTGTGCTCCGTATCGTTAGAGAGGATAAAGCACTGATAGAAATCGCCTATACGAATGTCTTTATCCCAAAATACACACACATACACACGCAATCATTTAGTCTCTCATATCTTCCTTAGACTAATTCAACATCCAGCATACCAGAAAGTGGGTCATCTTTGTAGTCATCGTCTATATCAGTCATAAAGACCCTTCCATAGGTATGGGCAGAGAGCTGCACATTGAGTCCAGTCCTAGGGATAAGCTTCGACACGCGGCCTATCACAACTTTACCGGGCTGCAGCATATCTCTCTGCATGGAGTTACCCAACAAAAAAAATGAGAAAAAGTTAGACGCACAGCACATACTACCTAAAAAACGCTGCTTCTGCAGAATCTAACCTCTTTATAGTCTGGCATGAGAGACAGATCGATCGCTTTCTTCTCCACATCTACGAACTTTACGAAGCACCTTACTGGCGTGCCAGGTTTATATTTTTCTATAGAAAGAGAAGGTAAGAATCTGCACAAGCATTTGAGACAATAAGAGAAAAGAAAATCAAAAACCTTTGATTTGTTTCAGATCCTTGATTTCATCAGAGATGTCCAAAATAAACACTCTTCCTCTGAGGTTGCAATCTAAAAAGACCCACAGGCAGTCATTGGAAGCACTCTCAACAATTCCTAACAATTCTTGTCCCTTCAGGTTTGGTTTTTAAAAAATAAAAGTAAGAAAAACATTGTTGTTTGTGCAAGAAGTGCAGAAAAGAGGACTATACTGGTTTCAAAGTTTGAATAGTAGGCTTGGGTGGGGCAAGCTGCAAAACAGGCAGATTCATATCTGAGGGCTTGATTGTGACATCTAGCGAACGAGAGGCGACAGGATTTTGGTGGGATATGGGCAGATACTTGTGAGTTGCTCTTTCCACAACGCGCAATACCTTGGCTTCAAAAGTATTCCCAATCTATCAAAAACACGGTGGTTATAATATGTTGATATGCTAGCATTGGCATATTGAGATGACAATAAAAGAACTAACCTTGTATTTTTCGAAAGGCAAAGCGCCATTAAGCTGCTCTAAGTTGTCGGCAACTTCAGTAATATGAAGGCGGCCTGGAAAACAGAAAGAAATGGTTATAAACCGGTTGCGCTTAAAATGAGTTGAACGCAAAGCAAACCTTTTATATGTAAACCGAGAGAGAGATTAAGCTGGAACGGGAAGCTTTTTTCCACCTTGCATTTTACAACCATTCCCGGTTTAAGGTCAGTTATGGCCCCAACGGCTGGAATTGTAATTTACTAATTAGAATAAAAGTTGCGTTGTGATAATATGGTAGCAAAAAAAAAGGAGTTATTTCTTACGAGAGGCTTTCTGAACTGGTTGAATCTTTTTCTCTTGATGTAGCAGCAGCAGAAGACGTCCTGCTGACAAAGAAGGAAGCTAAAAAAAGCTTAGACTATGAGCCATCAAAAAGGAATAGAAGTGTGACAGGAGATGAAAAAAAAAACCTGGTTAACAGTGGCCTTGCATTTCTGGTCTGTGGAATATTTGGCAAACGCGTCAATGTGCTGAGTGTTAAATTCTTTCGTTGGTGCAAAGCCTATGCGCAGGCCTGGGCGTTCAAGGCTGCTAATGGAAAGTACTAAATAGCTTCCCTTCACCAACTCAACATTGCACGTTACTTCTTCATTTAGTTTTAGGCCTATTGCCTCTTCCTGTTTGTTTGCAATTGATCTTTAGTCCTTGTTTGTTGAATTGAACGGAGCGTTGTTTTTTTTTTTTTTTTTTGCTTTAATTTGAGGGAGGGGGGCACAATTGCAGAAGGGCCACAAATACATACCTCTTTCTCTTTTGATACGGCGGTTGTGTCGCTATTATTATTGCTTTGGCTTTTCCTTCTCCTCCTCTTCTTCTGGCTGGCAGGTGGTACTTGTTCCTGTGCTTTGTTTACTAATTCAGGGCGCAGAGATACATCGACTATACATCTCTGCTTATCTACGTCAAGTACCACTCCTTTAACTGATTGTCCCTCCTTCAAATCTTCGCCCTATAATCGTGTTAGGAAGATATTCAGAGAAGTTTCACAAGTTATACGTCGAAGTAGAGAATGAGAGCAGGGGCTTACCGGAGAGTGATCTTTGATAACGAAGCCAGTAACGGTAGTATTAGCGTACCCTATGACTGTACCAAAGTCTTTGACTATCTTGACTGTGCCTTCAACACATGAGCCAATTTCAAAGGCAGACCAATTTGTGTTTGGTTTAGGTGGTGCTCCTTCTATGTTAGATATGGTTTTAAAGTAAGCGCCGCGCTAAAAACATTTATAGACAGGGAAACAAGCAGTACTTAGCTGCATGAGGAATGGAAGGCGGGAATAGGTACCGGGAGTTGAAGTGGCGATTACTTCCTCCTCTTGGAAATAAGTTTGAAGGAATTTGGTAGATATGATTGAGCTGCATAGAGATGGTTTTAGGCTGAGTGTCAATTTTTCCTCATTTGACTCCATAACATGGGCCATAACCGTCTGGCCCACTGTGAATACTTTCTTTGGGTCGTCCACAAATGAATCCAATAGATTCTGCGATAATTCCTTTGTTAGGATAGAAAACGAGTAACAGATTAAAGAGGGAGTGTTTACTGTAATATATGCAAGACCTGTTATGCCCTTCCAAAAGGAAACGAACACGCCAAAAGTAGTGATACTAGAAACTGTTCCCTATGGTCAGCAAGATGCGATTAGTTGGGAAGTTCCTGCTTCACTTTCGGAGAAGAAAATAACGTACTGGAATAACAGTGCCCTTCTTAAACTCAGACTTAGATGTTGGCAACTTCTCTTGTTTAACAGCTTCAATTAAGGTGGGCTTGAGGGAAAGAATAAGCTTTTGTTGGGCTTCATTCTTGTCCAACACGAGTACCTCCTTTAGCTCTTGTCCTCGATGAAGAGAAGTTCTACATGTTTTGTGGCAATCGTGAGAAAAACCTGAAACATATCATAACATTATGGTATTCAATTGTTAGGTTTATCTCACCTCAATGATTCGAAGTGGGCAGGATGGTCGGACAGATGATGATTGGAGATAAAGCCTTGCACATTGCCACCAACCTCTACCTTGAGACCGCCTTCGACTAAATATTTGATCGTACATTGGACAAACTGAACAAACAAACGTGTACAACTTGTTTAGTTAACAGGTCTTCAGCACTAAATCTCTCTATGTTATGAAGGGATTCTATTTACACTTCCAAAGCCCAGCTCTTTGAATGCGCAGTTTTGCTTCTCTACCTCATCAGCTTTCTCTTTTTTCTTTTGGTGAATAAATAGCGGTAAGCACTTTTTAAAATAATCAATGAGAGAAATTTAAGGATAAATACGTACGAGGAAGCTCAAATTGATTTTCTTGTTTACAGTGTCAGAGTGAAGCACATGACACTTAACAACTTGACCTAGGGTGAATACTTTCTCGGGAGACTGAACGTAAGAGTTACTCAGCTGTCCCAAAGAAGCCAAGCCAGTCACGTTGTTATAGAATCTTACGAAGACACCATAGTCCTATATTTTAAGTGCGTAAATATGAAAAAATCAGGAATGTACATGATGAAATATGGCAGCTTCATTGATACCTTTATAGAGGTGATGTAGCCATGAGACTGAACACCGGGTACGGCATCTTCATAAGATTTGATAAGTGGAAGGTCTGTACTAAGCATTGACTTTTTGCAAGTTGCAATAATTCCTTTCTTCGTATTTTCCAAGATCTAGCGAAACTGAGTTTAGTGGCACGTTCATCATGTGGAGCTTAAATTCTTTGCAATTAGTTTTGGTTTACTGTCGCCTTGTACTTACTCTGCACTTCACATACGTTCCGGGTTTGAACCGAGAAGCAGGGTCCTGAAGTTTGATATCGGACATGTGAACTGCTGGGCACAAAGCCTTTATGCGCGGCGCGAGAGTAATTAGTATACCAGCAGGAATCACTGCCAACACTGTTCCCTGGATTGATTTAATGAGATTGGATTTGCAATATGCACGTTGTTTTTGACAAATGTTCAGCATACCTTGACTTTGGTCCCTACTTGTACGTCCTCTATACGAAGGAAGGCTTGCTCGAGAACAGACTTCATCATAGCCACGTTCACAATACCATCAATGTGGTTCAAGCCCACCACTCGACATTGAACTTCTTGTTGTAAATGGAACTTCTTGCTCAACTTCTCAATTGGGTCGTCTGAGACACGGGAAACCTGTTAGATATGTGAGACGAAAAATAAGATGGGTTGCTGAAATTGTGATCATAATTTTTGTTTAACACATGATTAAACAATCACCACAAATTCAAAATTTTAAAGATTCCAAACGTACATGCACAAACGCCTGTTGCACAGGTTTAGTGGGTAGTGCGAGAGACATGCCCACAGAATCATCTATCTTGGTAATCTTGGTGTGTTGGTAGGTAACTCCGATGTTTATATCCGCGGGGAACTTGTATCCGGCTAGCTTGAGGATGTGAGGGGCTAAGCTTAAGCTAACTCTCTTCTTCTCATAAGACAAATGTAAAATTCGTGCGGTAACCTAATTACAGAGATAATTAAGCGTCAGTGGCAAAGCATGAACGGTATTCTTTGGGGGGGGGGACGAGTTGAGCAACCTTTTGACCGACTGTGTAAGTATCTTGTATCTTGTCGATGGAACACCCAATGTGGCACGGATCTATGGTGGCCGAGAAATAGCCCAGGAAAGTTACAAACAATCCATTGGGGAGCAGTTTCTTGACTTGGGCGGTGACAAGCATGCCCGCTTTGAGAGAATCCAAAGCAAGAACGTTGGCATCTTTTGTCAACGCTGAAGAGAACTTCTTTTCATCAACAGAGACCGATAGTGTGCTGTTTTCCTTGTTTACTGAACTAACAACGCATCGAATAGGCCTACCAACCACTAACGGAGAACTACCTTCATCATTACTTGGACCTGTTTTTCTTCATGTTAATATTGAAAACCAAAGCGAAAAAAACAACAAGAGTTCTCACCTGCTTCGTTTTCTTTAATCTCAGAAGAGACGGCTCTTTTGGGCAAAAACCCAGAGTAATCAGTGCCAAAAGAGATGACGTGACCGTGGTCTTCCACACTCTTCACAGCACCATATAGAGGCTGCACATCAGAGTAAGAGTGAGTTGGTTTTCTTACACGTCTGTCCTATTTGGTGATTTTAAAAAAGTGAAACGTACAGTTCCAGGCGTCAGACTCTCCAATGTAGTGTCTTTGTTTAGCAGAGAAGGGCGAAGAGACAACTCCACAAGTTTCTTTTTGCCACTTTTATTCAGCCCTATGATGACGCAAGGCAGCACTTGACCGACATGGAAGAAGTCAGACATTTTGGGCAGTTCATCTTCCTGTTTGTCGAACATTTAAAAGATAATGAGCACTCACTGTGCATAGCGCAGCTTAGTGGGATGAGATTCTGACAGTTCTTGTGTCTAAAGAATATGAATTGTGTGTGGTGTGTGTGGTGTGTGTTACCTGCTCCGAGGTATTCAACTTAGCGCTCAGAACTTGGCTAAGCACATCAGACACCTCTGTCAGAGGCACTGAACCATTCATATTGTTAGGCAGATTGAGCACAATCTTCATGTCCTTGACTTTGCGCACAGCGCCAAGCAACATCATGCCCACAGACAAGTTCTGATAAACACAACAACATATTCATAAAATAATAAAATGAGATATGGGATTAGATCTGTGTGAAGAGGGAAGCCATGCTCCTTCCAAAAGATCATAACAAGAATGACAGATATGTTAAAAACTGTTGTAGCTGTGCTGGTTTTGAGCTCTCCTGCCTCCAGATGTTGTTCAAGGATGAGGCATGGATTGAGAAGAAGGGGAAAGGGCTGAAGCAACCCTTCCCCTTTTTTTGGATTTGTCGCGTTTTTGGTTTAGCAAATGTGTTTGGGAGTTCATAAATTGAAGGACTTCAACAGTTTCACAATAGATGAAATGGAAGAAAGGAAGAAAGGAAGAATGTGACGATTTTTTTGTATCTCCTCTTTCGGAAAGAGTTGTTGAAGAGGGCAAATAAAAAAATGAATGAGAGATATCAAAAGATTTACCTTGAAGACAAGCCTGGTGGCGAATTTAGGAGCCCTGAAGGAGGTGATGGTGCTCGCCAAGTCATCCGGTCTATGTTCTTCCTCCTCCGCGTCATCTTTCGATTTCGCTGCATTTTTTTGTATCCTCCTCTTCTTCCTCTTCTCAGCTTCAGTGGGCGTTTTCTTCTTTTTCTTTTTGTTGGCGTCACTATTCATCTCGAAGAGAAAATCTTTCTCGGCTTGCCTATGAATTTTTTTCATTTCCAGCGGGGTCACTTCACTGCCTCCTCCGCGTGGCAAATCTGCCTCTTGTTCTTGTGGGGTCACATCCCTTTTCCTTTTACTTCCTTTTGAATGAGTTGCTGCAGCCCGAGAAGACATGGTGTGAGAACAGAACTTGCGGAATCTGGGTTGTGATGGGATGAGATGAGATTAGCCAAGAACCCAAATCAAAAGAATGGGGGGGGGGAAGAACAACCCAAGAAAAAGGGGGGTGTCTGCAAAATATGCAAAACAGGTTTAAATCGAGGAATGATGACCAGAAAAATGCTGTTTTGCTTCGTCCAATTAACACAGCGAAATGAATTTCGGCAAGACCCTGCATCTAGATAAATCCTGGTTTGTATTCGCCCTTGTTGATTTCGCTTATTTCCCAAAACCTTTCTTGAGTCCCAAGCCAACTCCGGGACGATTCTGATTGGCGTCAAATCGAGGCACCACTTTAACCGGTAGGCTGGGACAAGGCGGACCTTGCGTGTTTGGTGTTGAGAGTTACCAACTGCCGTTGTTGTTGTCCTTGGCTTTTGTGCATTTGATATAAACAAAAAGAGGCCTCTCCAGCGCCCATCTTTTTCTTCATAAGAGAGAAAAGAGTACTGCTGTAAGAATAATTATATTTTTTTGAATTATCATAATAATAACATGGCGATGCAAAATGTGAAATGCGTGGTGGTCGGTAAGTGCCCCTCCTCAGTCAAATCAAATGTTCCCTCAATGATGAACGAACCCAACGTTTTTTTTATCTATACAGGCGATGGTGCTGTCGGTAAGACTTCTCTTCTCATTTCATACACCGAAAACAGATTCCCAGTGGACTACGTGCCCACAGTGTTCGATAATTTCACTACTGGTGTTGAAGTCGATGGCAAACTTATCAACTTTGCCTTGTGGGATACAGGTATAAAAAAAACCTGACAAAACACATGCAATTATTTTTAAAAAAATGAGACTAAGTGCTAATCTTTTGTTGTTGATCTCCAGCTGGCCAAGAAGAATATGCTCGACTGAGGGCATTGAGTTATCCTGAAACAGATGTGTTCCTTCTGTGCTTCTCCGTGGTCTCTCCGGCAAGTTTTGATAACATCAAGACCAAATGGTATCCTGAGATAAGCCACCATTGCCCAGGCGCCAAATGCATACTCGTGGGAACAAAGATTGATTTGCGAGAAGATAAGGCCACCATGGAAAGTTTGAAAGGAGAAAAGGCACCCACATATGATATGGGAAAGAAAATGGCAGAGGACATTGGTGCCGAAGCTTATTTTGAATGTTCAGCTTTGACACAAGAAGGTTTGAAAAGAGTTTTTGAAGAAGCCATCAGAGCCGTTATTGGAAGACCTGACAAGCCCAGTGGCCCAGCCAAACCAAAGAAGGAGAAGAAATGCATTCTGATTTGAGGTAAACTTTTTACGACCACGCAGCACAAGGGGAAAAAACGAAGTTTTTTGGCTGTCCTTTATATATATATGATTTGTGCCTTGGTTCTAGTTGTAGCAAAGAGTATTGAGTTTGTGAGAAGAGAAGAGAGTGCTTGTGCGCCCTATTATTTGTAAGATACACCACCACACACCCTGCAAGATGGTGCGCGGCAGCTGCGCCATTTTATTTTTATTTTTATTTTTTGTTTTGTTTTGTTTTCAGAAACACAACCATTATTTAAATCACTTTCATTCAATAACCCAATGCTGGGTTTATCATCATTATTAATATATTAAGATTATTATTTCAATTTGAATGCAATTTGAATAAACTATAAATACATAAATAAATCACTATTCTTCTGGTCTTTAATTTCAACAACGTGTGTTCTGTTACACACAAGCAAGGTCGCCGTAATAAATGGTGACAGACTTCATTCTCTTGTTGATGAAATTCTCTTCCACCTCAAAGGTGCTGCCAGGTCCGGCTAGCTGCACGAGGTCGTTTGTATCTGTGTTTTTAGGCAGGAAGTAGGCAATGTTGCTGGTTATCCATTTGGTCCTTTGGAAGAGCTCAAATCCGTTGATGGGCATCGAGCTTAGGCTAAAGACTTGCTGGTCGATGTAAGAAGGTCCGCCCCACGGTGGCGAGAGAAACACCACGTCAGCCTTCAATCAATTGGATAGCAAAGGAAGAGCTTAGAGTTGCATGTACTGAACACACCCACTCATACCCTTTGTCTCTCACGAGCATGCAAGATAGTGACCTAAACAGGGAGACTATCAAGGTACCTTCAATCGGGGTATGAGGGTCAAGTAATCGCCCAATATGAACTCAATGCGATCTGCAACGCCATATACTTGGGCATTATGTTGGGCCATGGCCAAGCGTGTAGGATCAATGTCTATGGCGATGACCCTTTCACAAGTGAAAGCAAACTGTATGCTGTTGCCTCCAACACCACAAAAGGCGTCCACTATCACTCCACACGAACACCGCTCTGCGATGTGCTCTGCCACCTTTTCTGGTGTTACTGAATACCAGCCCTCTTTGTTTTGAGATGAGGGTGAGTTGAACTGTGTGTGTGAGAGAGAGCTTGTGGAGTCTTTGGTGAGATTGACGAAGAACTCTGGGGTTAAGACTTTACCTCTGTCCAACTGTATGCCTTCATCAAAGCGAGAGAATAAACGGTACCTTTGCAGCCAATACTTGTAGGTCTCATCTTGAAACCATTCCTCCTTCTTCCTCTTTCTGCTTTTCTTTGCTGTGATATCTGCATTGGCTGGAAGAGTTTCGCTAATTTGTACTTCCTCTTTGTCAAAACAACTGTTGGAATCACCTTGCTCGCCATAAAAATTGTCATGGGCGACTAAGTCATCTGTCCAAACTTCACAATCACCTTCGTTAGACTGATAGGATGCAATTTCTATGCCTTTGTCTCCGTCTGCAGATATCTGCGAGGCCTCCTCAATCGTTTCATAGTTGCTTGAATCAATCTCTTCCTGCGCTCTTTTCTTTCGGGATCTCTTTCTTCCCTAAGGTGACACCCCACAATCAGGTACATTAAACATTTGGGTTGTTGGGTGTTTTTTTTGGGGGGGGGGCGCAGACCTGGGCTTGCTTCATGGAGAGGGAGAGGCTTGTCACAAGAAATCCGGATAATATCCCTGAATGGTCCCTTGCCGTTTGTTGTGGGTTCGCTCTTCTCCAGACTCTTCGGCGCGGCACAACCCCAACGCACATTACACACACCCAATTTTTCAAGAATCTAATCCGCTGTTCCAAATGAGTATCGGCATTCCCATTAAAGTTTTCCATGAGGCCAAGGGCCACACTGTCACGATTGAACTAAAGACTGGAGAGATTTACAGGGGCCAGCTCGGCGAAACAGAGGATAACATGAACTGCCAAATGTCAAACATTACATACACAGCCAGAGATGGTCGTGTGAGTAATTTGGAGCAAGTGTACATCAGAGGAAGCAAAATCAGATTCATGATACTTCCTGATATGTTGAAAAACGCTCCCATGTTCAGAAATGTTGATCCAAAGAAAGCAAACGTTGCCGGCAGAGGAAAAGGCGTCGGTGTGCAGAGAGCCATAGGGCGAGGCTTTGGCCGTGGCAGAGGTGGAGGTACAAGAGGAGGAAGGGGCGGTGCCAGAGGATCTTCGAGAGGAGGTCAATAAAATTAAGAAGAAGAAACCCTTTTTGTGTGGATCTCATCCTCTGTTGAAGACTGTTCGATAGAAGAACCGAGCATCTTGTCCAGGTTTATAATAAACGCGAAGTGATCACATACAATTTGCATTACCCCCCCCGCAATTAATATTACTAGGCAGAATTTAGCCTAACCTTGTAATAATTTGTTCTGTGTGTGTGTGTGAGAGAGAAAGATTGTTTAACATCACTGTGCTCAAAGAATGGAAGCAAGAGAAGATGAGCGAGGTACCTTTAACGCGAGCAAGCGAGAGAAAAAGATGGAGGTCTGCAGTCGCAGTGGCTCTGCAGAGATGTGAGCCAAGAACAACTCCACGTTGAGGTCTCCCATGTACATGTAGAAAAACGACAGCAGCTGACGAAGCAAAGTGAGGATGAGAGACCTTGTATATATAAGCAGTCAAATGTAAAACTTTTAAAGGCCTTTACCTCAATGTAGTGCTGTTCTTTCTGTACGAGAGCAAGCAGATTGGCAAATGCTACATCAAGACTGTCGATCTCTTTGGCTGGCTGAAGTCTGAGCGCATCCATGAATTGCTGCAGCTGCCTGATGTGGTGCACTACCAGTGCCGTACGCGTGAGCTCTGAGTGGGTGCTCTTTGCAGCATGCTCGCCTTTCTCCCTAAAGCCATGCCTTATCCAGCTCTCATACCTGATGATCAAATGTATAAGAAAGCAAGCAAGACAGTCGAGAGCATAGAGAGCAGAGAGAGAGAGAGAGAGAGTGAGTGAGAGAGAGAGCATAGAGAGAGCAGGGGGATAGAGATCTTGGACCTACGAAAGGCCTTGGTATCTTTCAGTAGAGTGAGGATAGGTCCCAACAGGTCAGCGGTGTTTCTCTGTTTCTCTGTGAGACCATTCTTCGCGATAGACGCCACTGCAACATCCAACAAATCTATCGTGAGGTCCTAATGAATGATAGATAGATTAACTAATTAGTAGTGATGCCCATTAAGAAGATAACACAACACTCTTCAGCTTGAATAGTGAATTGTTCTTATTACAACATCTCAGTTGAATTCAATTTACTAACCTGTAGCTGACGACGTAGCCAGGCCTCGCCAGCTTGGAGGTCTATGCCCCGCTTGAGTTTCAACAGGAGGTCTATTCGGTGGGTGGCGAATGTGGTAGGCCCGGAATAGCCCCGTGAGTACGACGAATAGGCTGCATCCAGCTTACGCAGTAGACGTGCACTGTGTACACAGATCCACAACATCATTTTATAATATATATATATACACAAGCAAAGCTTGATCTACTAAGCAACTTACCTTGTATCTTTTTGAGAGAGTGTGCCAAGTTGGCCGGTGAGGATGAGCTCCAGCTTCTGAGAGGCCAAACTAATTTTCCCAGTCTCCATATCCGCTAGCACTTCCCAACCACACTTTTCTTTTAAAAAAGGGTTTGTTGTGCCCACTATGTAGCTTTCCCTGCAGGGGAGAAGAAGAAGAAGGAGAAGGATTATTTGTGAGCACATCACTGTGAGGAGCGGGCAGGCGGGTGTGTGTACACGTTTTCAAATACAAGGTCTGTGAGAGGTACATGGGGGAAGGCGCGCTCAAGCAATATGCCCTGGAGAGGTGGACAAACCAGTCCCACTATCGATAGGACAGTGCTGCAGATATTTGCTGTTGGCATGTTGTGTCCCATTACCAATATTCGGCGACCCGCAAGCACAGCGTAGTAAAGAGTTACAAGGCCCTCAACCCCGAAGCGCCGCACCAGTTCCAGTACTGAGATCTTATAAGAGAGGGCCCACGGTTAGATGATAAAGAAAGGCCTGGCCATCCTGGCTCGGAGCAAAATATCCATATCTTACCTCGTCAATCTGGTCTTTAGAATAGTGCAAGGGAACACGCAGGGGTTCCCACATCTCGAGCATTCCGTTTTCATAGAATGGTAGATTAGTCGTAGTTACCGTTTGTTCATCAAAAGAACTGTTGGGCACCACAAAAGAGTATAAAGGTCGGCCATATTGTGTAAAGGATTGAGCTGCGCTGATCATTTCTTTCTGCCTTGCGAGATCGGTTGCATTTAATGTTTGAAACAGGTACTCTAGCACACCGGCGTCGGACTGTAGATAATATTCCTGCAAGGATCTGAAAAGTAATGGCTAAAAACAAACAGACAAACAAACAAAAAATGATGTGTGTGTGTGTGTGTGTGAGAGAGAGAGAATTGGAACTGATCAGGCAGGAGAGAAACCTTGAATATATTAAACATAGGAAGATGTGTGCAAATAGCCAGAGATCGTATGGTAGCGCCCCTTCGCACTGTTTCGTCCTTGCGACAATGCACCAAGGCCATACAATATAATGGGGACTGGATTGGTGAATCGTTTTTGTTGTGCTCTGTTGATTTTCTCTCTTGTTGGACTCTTCCGCTGTCCCCTATTTTTGTTGTTGTATTGTTCCTATCGAATAAAGTCATAATTTTTGATTAGTTAATTTATCCTCTCTGCCTGTTTTGCCGCTCTGGTGATCACATTCAAGCAACGATTGTCCCAAACATGGGAAGACAGCAAAAAATAATTGGGAAGGGTAGAACTCTACTTGCCCTAACAATTCCCATTCTTCTATGCTGTCTTCTGTCTTGAAATAAAGGGAATTAGGGCATGGGCAAAAGGAACAAAGAGGATTAATAAAGAGATAGCCATACCTGCTCTGTCTCTCTATTCAAAATGAAGATAGTCCAGTCCCATTCCTGTTGCCTTTGGTTAAGAGAAAGCCTTGTGCAATCTGATTAGATGGGATATTGGAATAACCTGATTCTGTGCACCATCGGGCAGCATTCTGTCAGCTATAAAGCTTCCAACGAGCAAAGAAGAATGTTGCATATAAGGCTGTGTTCTGGTTTGTTTTGTTTTTGGGGGGGGGGGAGGGAGGAGATACTCAGGGGAGTAATTGGGGACAGATGCTGGGATTTGATGCTTGAGTGTGTTGCCCTTATCAATATCAAAATCTGCCAGCAGAATGAACTCAACATTTTTGCAGAGGGACATCATCTTGGTGGTCTTTCCACCTGTCACAAGTGTTTGTATCACAAACAAACAACAAAAGAAGGGAAAAACCAATCAGAATCGAAACGAAACGACGATACAGAAGTATCCGGAAGTCTCTGATTTATACAGAAGGCCTCCTCAAAAATCAG
>CDFI01107593.1:0-12154 GCA_000826405.1 Acanthamoeba divionensis | reverse complement strand
GCTCTCTGCTCTCTCAAGTTTTGAAGATAAATAGGCACAGGCGGTCCCACAAGAAAGTGCCCACGAAATCTACCACCATCGCAAGAAGCAACTGACCTCTTAACTAGCCATTGTGACACATACATACCCCACCCCACCCCACCATCACAAGCACAAACAAACAAACAGTGGTGATGGTGAGGATTGGGGTTTGAGAGCGAGAGAGAGAGAGAGAGGACACAAGGGAAATTGGGACGGGAAAGGAAGGTTGGTAGGTGTGTGTGCTTACATGCAAGGGTAAGGGAACGAGCTGTAGGTAGGCGTTGAGCCCAGGCAGCACCTCCAAGGTCGCTGTGAGGGTGAGGGCGGCTATGCTGATCAGGCCATAGAGAAGGCCCTTGTTCTCCCATAGGCTTTCCATGAATGGGTGACCCTACGTGTGAAAACGTCAAAATAGAGAGCAGGAGTGTGTGCGTGTGTGCGTGTTGTGTTAAACCCTCGCGATACATGTGTTTTTTTCTGTTTTTTTTTCAGAGGGTGGAGCGAGAAGATGTCTGAACATCATATTATGTACACCAACACCCTTACCCTATAGTTGACGGTGAAGGTGGCCACTTGTAAGGAAGACGCGATCAAAAACACCGCGCTGTTCACCACATTTGGCACAAACTCGCCCTCAACAGTTGTTTCTCTGTCCGTAGAAGTTCACGACCAGGTTAGTTTGACAACTGGAGGGGGGTTCAGAAAAACGCGATGGCCACATTTTGGCCGGCCAACGCAAAACAAGTGCATCGGATATTGGGGGGGGGGTTACGAAAGCGAGGCAGAGGTGAGGCGAGCGCAGCTAAGGACGTGAAGCAAGCAGGCCAAATGCAGCGCGACCTGGCCTACGAGAGACAGGATGATTCCCGGCGCAAAAATACTGCTCGCAGGCCGCTCCTTTGATAGCTGGTTCAATGGCTAAAGAAAGTACGATGATGATGGGAGGGCACACAAAGTTAATATACTTGGACATACATGGGCAGCTGAAATAATAAATTTACCTTGGAACGAGATATAAAGAGAAAACATGCGGCGATCAAGAGCCCGGTCGCAGTTGCCTGGCTGTGAAAACATATAGTCAGCGTAGCTGTGCGTGCGTGCTGTAGGGTTGGGAGAATATTACATATCGCCTAGTTTGATGCCATCATAATACAGTACAGAGAGAGAGTAAGCCTGGATGAGGCAATTAAGCGCAAGGATACGATACATCTGCAAAGTAGTGACCAGTGTACAGCGTCCTTGCTGAATTATTTGTTCCACTGCAAGCATGACCCACAAGAGCAGTAAGAGTTAGAATTTGGACTTGAGGAGCGAGTTACTAAACAAATAAACAAACAAACAATACCAGGCGCAATAGTGATGCTCTTGGCTGTAAAAGGTGATGCTATCGACGCATCGCCTGCCCCGCCGCAAAGAAGAAAAAAAGTTAGAGCGGCTAACGCAATTATATTGTGTCCTATCCTGATTACCAAGCTTGACAATTCCAGCTTCCTCTTCCTTGAGCAAGGCCTGCAAGGTAAACTCTGAGCCCACACCACCTCGTGGCGCAAGTGGGCGGGCTGTTTGTTTCAACTTTGCACCACCTTTCCTTTGCTACACATTCTCAAGTAAAGTAAGCGTCGTTGATAAAACTGAAGAAAGGTAGTGATAAAATATTACACTAAGGCCAGAGCGAGAGACTTCGCGGTCCTTGGTTGAGGTGGCTGCGAGAGCTTCAGTATCCTTGGCGGCTGCTGGCCTACCGCTGAGCAGTGCCACTCCTGAAAAGGTAAAACTAAGCAACACTGCCCTTGGTGACAATTGTCAAACAAAACAAGTACGCACCAACATGAGCTTGCTTGAGCGCGCCGACATCGTTGGTACCGTCGCCACACATTAGAGTGGTGCGGCGCAGTCTTTTGTTTAGCAATGTGATGAGCTCCTGCTTGTGATCAGGTGACATACGGGCCCACACCCGTACCCTTTCAGCCATACGTTTCAGCAGGCCCCTAGCTTCCAGTACTTCCAGGCCCTCTCCAGTCACGCACAGGTCGTGTTGGCTCTTTGAGCTCACGAACTCATCAAGATTTCCCCACTTTTCTCCATCCACTGACGCCCAGTGCCAGTCGCCGTCGCTTGCTGTGAGGACGAGTAGGGGCCTAGAGATTATGCCCAGCTCCTTACTCACCTGGCAGGCGGTAAGTTCGTTGTCACCAGTCACCATAACTACCTATTGCAACAATTAATTTAAATAAGCCGATTAATTTTCCTCGACAACATAAGACCGATGTCGATTCTGTTAAATTTACCTGATGCGAGGATTGGATGAGGCGATCAATTGTAGAGTAGGACTCAGGTTTGATGGTGGTACTAAACACAAGAAACCCGCCAAAAGTGAGGCCTGACTCGACGCGTACCCGGTCAAGATGATTTACCTGCAGCATAATCATCAATAGTAGGCACTAAGCTTTAAAAACGTTCAAAAAAATGCAAAAGAAAGCTACCTCATAGGATGAGAGCCCCGGGAGTGTTTTGTATCCAATCGCTATAACGCGGTACCCCTGCTGCGAGTAGCTCCGGTAGAGCTTGTCGTAGTCTTCGGGCACTTGCGCAAAGAACGCCTTCATAGTTTCTGGTGCACCCTGCCTCAACAATATCTCGTTAGGTTAAGATATCAGAACTCACCAAAAGGGCAAGGAAAATTGCCTTGACAGTAGCAAAGAAGGTGGTCGATGAGATGTGGTCAAGTGCAACGATTGTGGCCATTCGTTTAAGCTGCGATGTGAAATGGAACCTGCGCACGATACGCACGCGTTGTCCTCGTCGCTCCCCCGCTCCTTTGCCAGCCACTGCCACATCGCCTGTGATGACCAAAATGGACCTCATGACTTACCCAAGACTGCATGTCCAAAGCCAGAATCCATGTACAAGTACCTTTGGTGTGGGCCCAGTGTATGGCATTCAGCGTAGCGCGTTCCATCGGATCTCCAACTAGCTGGCCTTCTAAGTAAACCAAAGAGTGACATCCTGCCATGGTCCATATAAGCTCATCCCTAACCACTGCGTTGTCAGGGTTCGAGAGACCACCTTCCCCTTTCCTTTGGCCATGACCATTACCAGAGTTAAAGAAACAACAGTAGAAAAATAAAGGTTCGCGGAAACATACGAAAGGCCAGCGATCCCTCGGAGAATAAGCTCATCTGAGGTCAGTGTGCCTGTCTTATCAAAGCAACATACATCCACCCGCCCTGCCCAGGGAATACGGAAAGGCTCTGTGCAAAATACTCCTAGACAAATAATTAGCCACAGTGTTGTGAAAGATTTGTAATCACCTAATGATCCGAGAAAGGGCAGATTACCTAGTTTGCGAAGAGCTTGCAGAGAGGTGTTGATTGCAAGAGATAGTTCAGTTGGAAGTTCAGGAGGCAGAACGGATGTAATAATGAGGGCACATTCAAGAAGCAGCTTTCCCAGAGGTCGTCCTTCATCAAGACCGCGTCGTAGCACGTAGCTTGATGCCCAGAGAGCAAAAGCTACTAAGCAGCCCATGAAGGCAAAGGCCTCGCCTCCACCAACTGCGACACGACCTGATGAACTCATCATAGTGCGAACAAGTTTACCCTAAATTGGCAACAGGCCAGTCAGACCGCTACAGTTATACAATTTGAAAATTAGAAGCAGTAGATCTAACCTGGCTTGTGTAGGTGCCAGTACGAAGCACATACGCCACACAGCCTCCGTCAGGTGCTGCATTATACCCCATTAGAGAACGACAAAAGAAAACAGGAGCTAGAGGAAGGTGTCATACGGCAGAGAGGATATTGATGACGTTGAGCAGGGGAATTTTGAAGAACGGTAGTCCCTGAAAAAATAATGTGGGCATTATCACGTGCCATATTTAAACTGTCCGAGGGGTCTTGAAGCTCGATGCTTTCCTGAACACAACCAACGGTTGGAACATGGAGTGAAAGATAGATTAAGGAGATAATGGGAGAGGGACCTTCAGCTGGGGGGTGCTCTCACCAGTTAGCATGGACTCGTCTATTACACACGAGCCAGCTAACAACACCATATCACCTATTGGTGAAAAAAAAATTAATAAAAGTCAGTGCCTTTCAACAGTTGTCCGGAATATAGTCAGCCTATGATTGTTTAACTATTGCTGAGCGATATCAATGTTAGTTGCTTGAGTGTTCGAAAGAGAATACGCACACGGCGCAACAATCTCTTGCGAAACTCGAGAAACAGAGCAAATGTCGCCTGGAACAAGCTCATCACAAGATATCTGCACCCACTTGCCCCTAAAGATATCCAAACCTCACTGTTCAGCAAAACCGGTTGTAACAAGTACCCTTGGAGGTTAAATACGTAAATGACGGACGAAGTGGGGGTACCTGAACACGTAAACTTTATGTTTGGGTTTGGATGATTCACTCATTTGTCTTAGCGCTTGTAAATTTTGTATCCTCTATGACAGACCCACATCCAAAACGTATCACATCACACTTGTGTCAATTGGGCAATTGGGCAGCAGGAAAAAGGAAAACAAAAACAATCAAATACATACAGTGTTGACTACAGTCGATTCAAAGACGAGGAGAAGGCACAAGGTGAGCAAGCTGTAATACCAGTAATCGTCCAAACACCATAGCAGCACACAAAGTACCTTCCCCGTCCCAGTAATTCTTTTAGTATTAATTACGTCTTACTCACACCAATAGTTTTTGGGCAAGGGTCTACTTTACCTGAAAGATAAAGAAAGGTTCGAGAGCCTGCTCTTTGTACAAATCCCAGAACAGGGGCATAGGAATGTCGTACCTGCGCGCCAATCAATTCAAATATGAGTTTTCCTTTGAGCATATCTATGGAACGAAAAGAAATACTTGTTGGGTCCCCATTTGTGGATTGCTTGCTGAAGATCTTCTTGGGTTGGATAACCGCGGGCCTGGTGGTAGCAGGAAAATGGCAGGTCGATGGGGAAGTGAATCTTGGTGAAGGTGGCAGCCTCTTCGTCGTATATAAACCTCCTGCCTTCGTGCTCGAACCATCTTTCAACGCTGGCGTTGGCCGTCGCAGGCCTCTCGTGCAGAGCACATAACACTGTGCGACTGTTTTGCCTACGGGGCACCACCTTTACCAGAGTTGCCCGAGCCACATCTTTCACCTTATTCCACAAGAGGAGTCAAACAAATGTTCACTCTGACATTATTTGTTTTGAGGAGAGCTGAAGGCGGATAACATACTGTGGCGCAGGTGAAGAAGCATTTCACTACTGGCGACCAGTGAGTCAACAAGAAACAGAACCCGTTCAGCAGCGCAAGAGCAGGCAGAGCCAAAAGGAAGTGCTCAGTCTGCAGCTTGGTGAATACCCCCTCGCAGGTTTGCTGTTGATCTTCAGTGCTCTCATGCTCATGTGGAGGGCTTTCGGGGAAGAAAAAGATCTTCGCAGCAAGGCAAAACAAGGTGGCCACGTAGGCCACCTCAAATGGGAGCACATGAAGATGCAAGAAGGGAGGGAGGGCCCTGTGAAGCGACAGCGCCTTGAAGGGGGCCTTTGTTTTGGCCCCCTCCAACAGCGTCTTGCTGCTGGCCGCTTTCATGACAAAAATGCTTCTGAAGATTGCGTGAGGGAGAACCAACCCAACTACCGAACGCAGTGTTGTGTTACCCCTCCCCCCACCTTTCTGGTCTCATCTGGAGCGATGAAGATTTTCTTTTTTCTTTCCAGACTGATCGAGAATGCTGCAGACGTCCCCTCCCAAAAAAGACACACATCCACAAGACAATACAAGGACAATTTTTCTTGGTTTATTTGTTTTGAAAATGGCAATGAGTTACAGGAGAAGGAGAAGAAGGACCTTCCTTCTCTCTTTTCTTAGATAGGTCCCGAGAGAGAGGAGAGCTTTGGGTCGGACCTTTTTCTTCGTACCCTCTCGAGGCTCGCAGTGCGCGCCCTCTCTTTCCTGTTCTCTGTGCTCTTGTGTTGGCCCTTGGGGGAGGCCAGCATCTCGATCTCCTTCTTCCTCTCTTCCCACAGCGCACCATCTCCCTCTGAGGGAAAGGGATACGAAAAAAAAGAAGCATGTAAGGGTACATCGGGTCGAGTGGTGGTACAAACACAGCATTACAGTGAATGAGGGTTATGTGTTGTACCTTGGATGGCGAGGACTTCGCCTCGCTTCATGATCACCCCGTCGTCAAAAGGCTTAAAGGACGAGAGGGATTCAACAAACCTTAGGTCGCCATTTTCTGTTTGTTCGAAGACAAGACGCTGATGAGTCTCCACTTTTTCACTCTCTCCACCTGATGGGAATGCGCATGTTACTATCATAACCACTCAGCGAGGGGAAAGGGTTTCTAGTTTGTGCCTTGCATATGAAGGCTTTTGGTATAGAGCTCTCCACAAGCATCCAGCAGGAGCGGGGCCTGCCCAGAAGAAGAATCCCTGTTCGTCAGCTGCCACTGGCCATGCAGCACCCGGTGCTCACCCACAGGCTGGCCCTTGTACTCATCTTCCCATATATCTTAATAAACAAGCGCATCAAAAAGGTCAGGAGCGATCACATAAAACAAATGATGAGATAAAACAAGGACTGTTAGCGTTTTGTTGGGGGGGGGTACCAGCATATTCAAAGTAATAGGAATCCCCTCCATAGAGAGAGAGCGAACATGTCAATGAGCTGTTGGCAAAGCGCCCTTTCTCTTCTGAAGAGAGAACAGATAAGGCTACCGTTTTTGTTTTGGGTGGAGGGGGGTGCAATAAATCTACCTACAAAGGTGTCATAGGACACCAAGAAGAGGTCTGGTTGGTTTAAGTCCGTCAGACTTTTTAGATATCACAATCAGTCTGTATATATTAAAAAAACAGAATTACTAAGGGAAGCTTCACATACGTAATGTTGTCCATTTGGCAGATGATTTTTCGTGTCTTGAAATGAATGTCGGAGCAAAGATCACAACTAAATGCCAGTGTTGATGCTGCTGAGAATCCGCCCCTGTGGTGGGTGACCCGGTGGTTCACATTTTTTTTTTATTTTTAAATGTTAACAATCAATTGGCCAATAAAAACAATTCTTGCCGACACATCCGGAATTATGCTGAATTTTCTGAACGCTTCGCGATCTGGATGGGAAAGAACCAAGAAAGTGGGGGGGGGCTTGCTGTTTGGGGGTTGGTCCAATCACATCTTCAATCTTACATTTCTCCCTTCTGCACAAGACTTTGCTTGGTTGCATCATTCTTCCTAATGCCAAAGAGAAAGAGATCCGTTAAAACGAATGGCGACGCCCAGCAGTCAAAGGCTACGGAACAGAAAGATGAATCTCTGAAGCTGCAGACCTCAAAATCTGAGGAGAACGGAGGAGCATCCCGAGGTAAGAAAGATGAAAAGGCCAAGAATGTTCAATCTGTAGTCCCCAAGAAGACCAAACAACATCAACAACACGAGGAGCCAAATCAAAAGGGGAAGACGGATAATAAGCTCGTGGAGCGAAATCGAAAGCGGATCAGAAAGGAGGAAGAGAAGAAGAAAACAGAGGAGGAAATAGAGGAAGAAGAGGAAGAAGCAGAGGAGGGGGAAGAAGAGGGAGCGGATGTGGTGCATAATGAGACTGAACATGCCCAGGCAAAGAAGGAAAATGAGAAAGAGCTGAAGGATGATGTGCCCACAGTAGCAACACCCATTAAAAAGGAAGCCACGGGCCTAGATGCCATTCTCACAGATGAAAGGTTCAGTTCTTTGCAGCTATCTGAACAGACCCGTGAAGCCCTTACAGATATGAAATTTGATCGCATGACCCATGTACGTGCAAGCAATAATTGAAGATATTGAATGATTTTTGAGGGTGATATATTGTCGCTAACCTTGTTAATTTTAGGTGCAAGCGCTCACCATTCCCTACACGATGCCCGGAGGAGATATCTTGGCTGCAGCTCGCACAGGCAGCGGTAAGACATTGGCATTCCTACTCCCCGCTGTAGAGCTCCTTTGCAAGACCAAGTTCATGCCCAGAAACGGTATTGTCCCTAAAGAACTAGTAGTTCCGCTCGCTATATCACCATAATCTTAATCTGCTCTCTTCTCACCATCCATTCTTTTGACTGTGAAATCATTCTCTCAACTTTGCAGGCACTGGAGTGCTCATTATTTCGCCTACGCGTGAGTTGTGCTTGCAGATCTATGGCGTGGCGCGTGAGCTACTCAAATACCATTCACAGACTCATGGCCTAATAATGGGCGGTGCCAACCGCAAGACTGAAGCTGATAAATTGCAAAAGGGGGTCAACCTTATTGTTGCAACTCCCGGCCGCTTGCTTGATCATTTGCAAGTACAATGCTCTTTCTTGTCCATCTCTTCTTCTTTTCTGTTGTCTTCCAGCATGTTCTTTCTTTAGCCCCTGTCTGCTTTATCTCCGTGCTCCACTTGATTGGGGCCTTCATCTTTTTTTTAGATCTGGCTGATCCAACCTCTTTTGCAGAGCACCCGAGGTTTCAACTATAGCAATCTGCAGATGCTGATCATAGACGAGGCTGACCGCATCCTCGAAATCGGTTTTGAGGAGGAAATGACCCAAATACTGAAGCTCTTGCCTAAAGGTACCACTTCTAATGCTGTCATCAAACAAAACAAGCCTTGAACACCTTCACAGGGGCAATAATGGATTGTCAAAACTCTATTAACCCTTCCTTTATTATATCTATAATGACACAGAGAGACAGACACTGTTATTCAGTGCGACGCAGACAAAGAAGATCCAGGACTTGGCTAAGATGTCCCTCAAACCAGACGTCAAATATGTTGGTGTGGATGACCATCGCGCCACCGCCACTAACGAAGGCTTAAAACAGGTGCTCTTTCTATTCCCTAGCCAATATCTCTTTCTTTGGTTTTTTCTTGCTGAGAAAGCCTTTCATTTGCGGTAACTTAATTCAGGGCTATGTGGTTGTACCAAGCGATTTGCGATTCCTGCTGCTCTTCACATTCCTCAAAAAGAACATAAAGAAGAAAATAATCGTGTTCTTTTCATCGTGCAATTCTGTCAAGTATCATGCAGAGTTGCTCAACTACATTGATATCCCTGTACTTGAGCTTCATGTACGTAATCATCCCACTCTTTTGTTGTTTGCGTTTTAAATAGTGGAGTGACTTAGGCTTGTCACTGTGTGATTGTGTTTGGTCTACATCATAGGGACGACAGAAACAGCAAAAACGTACCGCAACATTTTTCGAATTTTGCAATGCACAAAGCGGCATCCTCGTCTGTACGGATGTCGCCGCTCGTGGCCTTGACATCCCATCTGTTGATTGGATTATACAATTCGATCCTCCAGATGATCCCAAGGTAAGCAAGCGCCTGTCTCTTTTCCTTTCTTTCCGTCTAGTGTGCTGGTAAACTTTGTGCCTGTGAGCCTTAATTCTATTCATAAATGCATATAGGAATATATCCACAGAGTTGGTAGAACAGCTCGTGCAGGCACGGAGGGGCGTGCGCTACTGTATGTGCTGCCAACAGAGCTGGGCTATCTACGCTACCTCAAAGCAGCCCGAGTAGAACTCGACGAGTACGAGTTCCCACATCACAAGATCGCCAACGTACAGTCTCAGGTAAGCAGTCTTTTTTCATTGCCCTTCCCTTCTCCCCCCTCCTTACACTTCTCAAACTTCACAAATGTTAAATTCATATCCTTTGTGGGCTTACTCTTCGTTTGGGTGTAGCTGGAACGGTTGGTGGAGAAGAACTATTATCTTCACAAGTCAGCCCGAGATGCCTATCGGTCGTATCTGCTGGCCTACGCATCACATTCGCACAAGCACATCTTTGACGTCCACGCGTTGGACCTTCAAAAGGTCGCCAAATCTTTCGGCTTCACTGTGCCGCCCAAGGTCAATCTCAATGTCTCTGCCAAAGGCACACGCAAACGAACTGGTATATATATCATCTTGCATCTTCCAAACAACTACAACCGTGATGTGGTGGTGGACACGAATTAACTCGTCGTTTCTTGTGTGCGTGCGTGGCGTGCAGGTTTCGGTACAGGATGGGCCAAGCAGAATAAGAGCAGCGGCGGTAGCAACCAGCACGCTTCCAAGGGCGCTACGGGCCATACCTTCAGCGCTCAGAATCCGTACGGCAAGCGGGAGAAGGGCGACAGCCGCCAGTTCGTCAAGTTCTAAAGAAGAAGAAGAAGTTGAAAGGAGAGAGAGCAGAGAGCAGAGAGAGGGATGACCCCCACCCCCCAAACAACAAATTAAGAGAAAAGAAGTCCCTTGTTGGGCGAACTTACTTACTTTGTGTGTGTTGGTGTTGGCTGAAAGGAATTGCAATAAAACAGCTTTTGCAAAAAAAAAAAAGAGGAGCAAACCACACACACACACACAAACATCTCTCCTGAAAGATAGAACAGAACTGCCGCCCATCTTTTTCGATGGACATAGACCTCTCTTGGGTGGGATGAGCCAGCAAACATATGAATGTGTGCATGCACATGCGCATGTTGATTGATTGATTGATTGAGAACAGCACTAACTTGAGCTGTAATTGTTTTTTTTGGGGGGGGGGTGATGCAAAGGTGGTGGGACAGACCCTGGCAGCGGCGGAGAGGGGCGATGTCAGTATGCTGCAGAGCCTCATTGTTGCACACGGGCCATCGCTGGCCAACGCCACAGACGACAGAGGCCGCTCCCGTATGCTCCTCCCTCAATTAAGACTGCTCTCCTTTACGTACTGGTTGAGCATGTGGCCTAAACTTGACGTGTTGTGGTCTGAGAAGCACTGCATGTGGCTAGCGCGCTTGGCCACGCTCCAGCAGTCCAGTACTTACTCTCTGTGGGGGCAGACACGAGCGCGCAGGATGCCAGAGGCAACACAGCGCTCCATTTGGCAGGTCTCACTTCTTCCTTCTCCTCTCACTTTGCTATTTCCCTCATCTCATGTATAATCATAATCAAGCGACTAGTGGCCGCACAGCTGTGGTGCGGTGCCTGACTTCAGCAGCGGCAGGTGCGTGTGGCGAGACGTCCTTCCCTCGGCAGAAGCCGGTTGGTGATGCTCTCTCACACCTGCGTTGGGTGCAGGTGCAGTTGGGGGAAGGGAAAGAGGAACATGTCAAAGAGATGCCAGCGGCCGTACGCCTTTGCAGTGGGCTTGCGATAGGCTCAATCGCCTAAGGGCTTGCGGTCAGGCTCTAAGCCTCATGCAAGTAAGCTCTCTTATTATTTCTTTCTCTGCCTTCGTTGTTGGCATTCTATGGTCGTCTGCTGCTTTTAGCAGTGACTACAAACCTTCTCCCCATCACCAACATGGAGCACTGAAACACCAAACAGGTGGAGATGCAGGTGATCATTAGCTGCATCAGTGACCACATCCGCAGGACAGCACCACCAGAAGAGGCCTTTGCCCTTCAGGCTGAGCTGCAGCAGATCACCGACAAGGTGAGGCCTTAAATATCTCTTCTTCACCCCCCCCCCTCAAAAACACAACATATGATCGTATGGTGGTCGCGGCACAAAAACAAAAGGTCGAGGCAATGCATTCGGCAGAGCAGATAGATGAGATTGAGCAGATGCTGTGCCGTCTGGCCCTGTAAGGCGAAAGAACACCACAACCACCCACCTTCCACAGCAAACGGGTTGTTTAGCACGTGCTAGCTTTTGATCTTTGACAAAGATGAAGAAAGAAGAACCCCCAAACGCAATGTAATTTATTTATTTATTTGTTTATTATCTATTTTTTACTTCACACATTGCTTGGCCGCTTCTCTGCTATGTGCTACCGGCGTTAGTTGGGCTTTTGCGTGTTGCAGATGGAGCAAAAGTCTCCTCCTCCCGTATTGTTGTACGTGCACACCTTTTTGGGGGAGAGGACAAAGATTGATATTCAAAAAAAATAATTTGTGGAGGGGAGGGGTGACTCTTACAGGACAAGCCCAGGCAGAGGCAGAAGCCTTGTCTACGTTGTATCGCCCGCAAACAGCGCACTCGAGAACGCTGGCGGGATTGCGGAAGGTGCAGGCCTCGCACAGCCACGAGCCCTCATGCTGGATCGCGTCAAAGAGCGCCTGAGCATCCTGTAACCCCCACACGAACCAACGAAAGTTGAATGAGCACACGTTTCCCCTGCTCCTCTCTCTCTCTCTCTCTCTCTCTCTCTCTCT
>CDFI01107591.1:0-11144 GCA_000826405.1 Acanthamoeba divionensis | reverse complement strand
CCACCACCATCACTGTCGTCTGTCGCGACCTTTGTTGTACCCACCCATTATTATTATTCATCATCATCATGGCGTTGATAGGGTGGTAGGTGGTGGATAGGTTATAGGTACCTTCACTTCCGAAGCGCACATCGCCGACAATGGGGCCTGCTGCTGCTGTTCCGAGGCGGGCGAGATAGAGTGAGAGTCACCACCACCACCACCTCCTCCGCCGCCATCGGACACCGCCTCCAAGTGAGCGCACACGTTGAGACCGTTGTGCTCTGGTCCGAGACCAGAGACGATGCGAGAAGACCACCCGGGCTCGTTGTCGCCGCTGCTCCCGCCCACACCTTCATTGCTGTTTGGCTGTGGCTGCTGTGGCGGTGGCTGATGGGGATGCAAGTGCGAATGCATTGCCAATTGACTTTCCTCGGCTGGGCTCTGGAGCTGTGTTGGCGGTTGTTGCACCTAGTACAGTAGTTGATGATGATGATGCCGGCTGGAAATTAGAAAAAATTAAAAAGGTCCAATGGAAATAGGAAGTAGTGGTGGGCGGGATTGAGGGAATTTGTTATTGTAGCCGCATTAACATTATTAGTATCAGCTATTACCTTAGACTGTCCCGATTCCCAGCTACTTCTGTGTCCGTAATGATCGACCTGCTGTTGCTTATGCAACACCGCAGGTTGTCCTCGTTCCCAGCCATCTCTCTGTCCAAAGTCCTGATGCTGGCTACCTTGATCCCAACACTCCCGGTGTCCATAATGATCCTGTGTGAGAGGAGGGGGGGGGGATGACTTTAGCGCTCGATAAAACGAAAGGAAAGGTTGAACTCTTTCTTCATTTTTCAAATGGAATCGCACCTGTTGTTGAAGTTGATGCGGTTGAACTCTACCATCCCAACTGCCTCTGTGCATAGTACTGTCCAGAAGAGAAAAGTTAGGTTCCTTCAACAGGTAAGAATACGACCATTGCATGACATCGATATTACTTACGTGCTATCCCAATCATTTGCGAAATGATCTTGTACATTTTGTTGTTGCTGCTGCTGGGCAGGTAGGTTACTGCCGCCATCCCAGAAAGCCTTGTGAGCTCTGTTGTCCCATGTTGTCTCTGGGTGGGATTGTTGGTGAAGCGTTGGGTGCGCTTGTGTTTGGAGTCTGTCCCAACTTCCTCTGCGCCCTGCGGCGTGAGCTTGCAGTTGTTGTAAATGTCCTACCTGTGGGTGCTGAGGGAGAGAGATTATTATCCATTAACCTTGGTATGGGGAAGATAGAACAGAGAGATCTTATCTCCGATATTTTGAGAGTGTATCTATGAGGGATGTGTTATAAACATACTTGCTGTTGGGTATGCATTTGGTGCCCGTGGGAAGAACGATATACATGTTGATCATGATGCCTTTCTATTTGAAGCGAATAACGGGGATGCATTAAATGCGGCTTATTCTCAAAACATTCCTGCTTTAGCAACATTAATATTCACGGTGCTTGAGAGGGAGAGGACAAAAACTCCTGGAATGGTGAGGATAAATACCATTGCAAGATTTAGATTGGGAGCACTCATGCGACGACCTTGTCCTGGGCTAACATGCGCTGAGGTGTTCTGTACAGCAGAAGCTGGAAGTGTAGACAGTGCTGCTGCAGAGGGCATATATGGATCATGGCCTTCAACCCCTTCCCACTCTGTGGGCATCTGCGAGCCCGGAGAGCTTGAGCGAGCTGGGAGTCCGTGGAATCCCGGACGCCCTACGTGTTTTGGTGTCGACACCATATTAAGAAGTGTTTGTTTACAAGAAAGCGATACTGTGTTAAAGCTTATTGGCTACCTGATGGAATTGCTGGCATTGACGATCTGCGGGAGTACGCAGAAGCTACTTCAGAAGCTTGTATTGAGTGGCCGCCATTGGGATATGATACATTGGCATAACCTCCCCCTGCGAAAAGAGCGGGGTTATGATCCACGTGCAACGGGACAAACGTTGATATATAGGGGCTATCTATAATATGTGTACCTGTCATTCCCACCTTGTTATTCATATCCACAAGACCCGTCTGCGAGATGGGTGACTGCTGTGACCGAGTACCTTGCAGTGTCACAGTGTGCTGATGATGTTCTGACATAGTGGGAGGTGCATCAATAATGGGAGACTGTACGCTGCGCTTGTGCCGCTTCGCGGGAGGTGACCCTTTCCTCTCTTCTCTCTGCTGGTGCTGCTCCACAATTACGTGCCTAGACCGAAATAAATGTGTAAGGATTGGTTCTCAAAGAGCGATTAACTAGAAAAATGGATTACAAGCACATGTACATTTCCTGAATCTCTTCGATTGTTTTATATGATAAATACTGCTCTTGCATATAATGCCACTTGAGTTGCGTCTATAAACAAAGTAACAAAAGAGGAAAGAGGAAAATTAGCTCTCATGTTCCATTATTTCTCAGCGTTGTGTAAGCTACGTACGTTGGCCTCGTGTGCGAAAACGCGGAGACCTTTCATAAACAGGTCATACTCTTCTTCCGTCCATCCAGATACAGTTGCAAGAACTGTTGTAAAACAAAGGAACAAGCGTATTAGATGGGTGTACTTCGTACCAAGAACCAAAGAATTCGTCCAAGAGATTTCCACCGTTGAGAAGGGGTGTCTTACTTGCTGCGCGCATTAAGCTTGTCTGTCCACTAGAACTCCTCTTGGTTGGCGAATCAGAACCACTTTGAATACTAAGCTCATCATCCTTGCATTCGTCGTCGTTGTCCAGCTCACTCGTTCTCTCATGTTCAGATCCTCTAGTTTCTCCATCGTCTATCAAACAAGAAAAATAAAAAATCTTTAGGGAGTGCTTATGCATAAAGCCGTAATGATACAAAATGCAGATTACCCATATCTACTGACTTGTCCATTGAACCTCTGTCTTCTCGTTCTTTAGCCTCTCTTTCCTCTTTCCTCTTCCGTTCTCTATCCATGCGAAGATAGTACTTTTGTGCATGAGTCCGCACTTGTGTAGGATTCCTAGATCCCACGTGTGCAGCGATAGCTTTTACGTCTTTAGCACCAAATCTAAAGTACAAGAGTGAGCAGAGATGAATGGTTAGGCGTAGCCAACAATGATGATCGTTGGAAATATACATAGATGAGGGGAGAGGGAGGAGCAGGAGAAAACGGTTAGTCACACGTTAGAGATTGACTATGCTTACTTTTCGACACCTTCTAAAAATCGTTGGTGCTCTTCTGGTGTCCAGTATCGGCTTTGTGTCTTGATATATTACCAGTAGGAAAGACAATTAGCAAGGCGCATAAAATTGAGCACAGCCTTAAAAAATCATCAATACCTTTTTTTGGTTTCCTTTCATCCTTTCTTGCTCATACTGGCGCACTTTGTTAGACAGTCGGTCCATCTAGAAAGAAAAATATTATTTTTTTTTATAGAATTCTTGATCAAAGAGTCTTGAGAGTGCTTTTTAGGAAGGAGGGTCAGAGAGAAGCGAAACAAAATTGTTAGAGAGGAGGGGAAGGAGATTAGGGCGTATGACAAAGCGTCATGCAACACTTACTTCCGTGCGTGAACGGCCAAGTTCTTCTTCAAGCTGAGCGATTCTGTGTTGTTGTTCGATTAACATGTTGTGCCGAATTTGCAGTTCTAGTTCCAAGTCAGTATGAGCCAGTGGAAGAGTGGCCCTTCGTTGGTCTCGCAGCCCAAGGGCTGGGCTAGGATGTTGCTGAGAATGCAAATTAGGTGGCAGTGGAGGTGGAAAGGCGGTGCCCCCTGGAAGGGCACGGGAGGAGGGGTGGATGCTGTGCATGGGGGCTGGTGATGACTGTTGCTGCTGCAATAATGCGTGGGGATGGAGATGACCGTGCCCGTGTGGGCCAAGCAGGTGGGAAAGGGGGCCAGAGATGGGACCCTGCTGAGACTGGGGAGCTACTGGTGGGCCCAGGGAGGGGGGTGCATTGCCTTCCGATTTGATGAAGCCTCCTGACGAGGAGGACGAAGGGGGAGGCCACGTGGGGCCTGGTTCAGTGCCTCCACCGAAGGAGTGCCGTGAAGAGCCTCCGAAGGAACCCTGGAACATCGAGGGGGGGACAGACAGCTGTTGTGTTTTTTTTATATTTCACTGCAGTGGTGGTTGCAACGCCGTGGTGGCCGCGGTGGTGGGTGGGTGTGTTCTTGTGTGCTTGTCTGCTCACAATCCTTACCTTCTGCAGAGCGGCGGCGTAACGAACGCAGCTGCTGCGGTGTCACCGTTGGTTGGCCTTTACTCGAGCAGTTGGGGGGTCTTTTAGACACACAAACTAGTGCCCTGGCACTGCAACGGACTCCTCTGTCTGGGTCGTTCCTTGAAGCTTTCTTCTGATTGGCGGAACTTGGGCCAATGGGATAAAAATAGAACACTTCTAATGAAATTTCATCAAATTCCTTCGCCAAACGTCAAACTACGCCAACAGAACGATCTCGTGATGAGGAGATCGCGGGTTACAGAGGGTTGACTGGATGCACGTGAGCAGATGCCAGCTGGCAGTGACGTTGCACAGCACACAGCCTTCCCGAAAAAGTAGCACTACACATCGAAATCCAAGCAAACCACCACTGAATGTAGATTGTTTTTTGCCACAAGAGAGGGAAAGGTTGCGTGTCCAGACGTTTTGGAATGCGTTCTGGTGCCGCTAAACTCCACTAAAAGGTATATTATAGTTGTTGCCTTTGTGAAAACTAGAATACAACACTTGTGTTTTCATTTCTGTAGTGTGTGTTTATGTGTGGTGCCCTTCTTGCTTCCTTCATGTAACCTTGGATAAGGAAGATTGGGATACCTCATCGTGATGATGACACAAACAATTCCTGAGCACAAGCAACTTCAAAGTCTGTTCAACAATGATACCTCCAATACAGAAGAAGAAAGTATAGTAGAACCGGCCCAGCGGCTTGCGGAGAAGCAAGTCCGCGGGATGGGCGATATAACTTGGGCTCTTCCGCTCATTTTAACGGCCAATCGGCGTTCTTCCCGCTACAACAAAACCTGTCGCTTTTACACATACATTTTTTTGTTGTTCAAACAAACACGTACACCTTTTTGTGATGTGAGTCACACCCTTTCAAAGAAACTCAAAAATGTTTTGCTGCAGCCAACATTAATTCGGGGGCCAGGATAACCACAACCCCAAATTGAGATGAGGGTCACCCTTTCCGTTGTGTTAATGGTACTTTCCGTTGTAGTTCGATGTCGACATTTGTAAAAATCAAAAATCCAATAATAAATCGAAAGCGTCCAATTAATTACTGACCAATCGTGGAGAAGCATTTAAAGTGGCACACCTCCCTTCCCCCCCCCAAAAAAGCTGCCCAAGGTAACGAGTTCACATGGAAGGTGACAGAGAGCGCCTTGAATACGCGAAAATGCAAGAGGAAAGAAGAAGGGAAAGACGTGATGGTGCCAGAGACAGAGGCGGTGAGAGAGATCGAGAGAGGAATAGAGACAGAGACAGAGATTTGGAAAGGGAGAGAGAGAGAGACCGCGAAAGAGAGAGAGAACGTGAGAGAAATAACATTGGCAGGGACAGAGAAAGAGATGTCGAAAGAGACCGAGACAGAGACAGAATTAGGGACAGAGGCAGGGAGAGAGGAGACAGAGACAGAGACAGGGAGAGAGAGAGAGAAGAGCAAATTGATCCCAACAGGGCTGTATTTGTAGGGAACTTAGATGTGTACACGACCATAGAAGATGTGAGAGAATTGTTCCAACGTTTCGGCACCGTTTCCAAAATCGGTAAGTTTAACAGTTTGAAAAACTTCCACCATTGTTTAATTAATTATTATTCTATTTCAGACATGAAACAAAGCTATGCTTTTGTGTTCATGGAAAATGGTCACCTGAAAGCGGTAAGAGAGCTTAGCGGCTCGACACATGGAAGGAAGCAGCTCAAGGTTGAGCTTGCCCGTGGTGATGGCATAGTCAAGCGTCGTGAAGACTCTCGCCGTACTGATGCTCAGAGAAGTCCCAATGAAACGCTATTTGTTGTAAACTTTGATCCCATTACGACTCGTACTCGTGATCTAGAGGAACTGTTCGGTCGCTATGGTCGAATTGTCAGGGTATTTGCCCCCACATACGTTGATAATTGTTATTGATCATTAATTTGTATACAGTTCTCACATTTCTGCTTCTCACCGTCCTATCCCTTTTAGACCGAAATAAAAAGGAACTTTGCGTTTGTCCAGTTTTCGAAAGTGGAAGAATCTACCAGGGCGATGGAAGCCCTCAATGGCGCAAAGGTGATGGATCGCAACATCAGCGTTGAGTATGTCGCTCGCGGAAGCTGGGAACAGAGGTAATGTTTCTCAAGCCCCATCCCCCCTCTTCTTCTTTCTCTCCACTTGATCTCAACGGATTGTTGTCCGTCGGACGTTCCTGCATCTTCTTTTTTTATTCTGCCCTCTGTTACACCATGCTCCTCCTGCTCAATCTTATTTTTTCGTTGTTGGCAACCAGTTTATTCTTTTCTGCCCTCTACTACTACGCATCCACTTCGCTAGCATGGCAAACTACGAAATTCAATCCTTCCGTTTTCTTCAACTCTCTAAAGTTTGCCCCTTCGTTCGTCGGCCCATCATGAACTCTCCCCTTCCTTGTGAAAACAAACTTCTTCGCATT
This sequence comes from Acanthamoeba divionensis, assembly GCA_000826405.1. Classification (NCBI taxonomy): domain Eukaryota; phylum Discosea; order Longamoebia; family Acanthamoebidae; genus Acanthamoeba; species Acanthamoeba divionensis. The sequence goes on along the minus strand of CDFI01107591.1, from coordinate 4,517 downwards.
TTGCTTCTGGCCATGGGCAAAACAAACCAGCAAAACAACTGCTGCAGCCGAAATAGAGAAGGGGTTTAGATAAATTCCTTCGTCTGAGAATAATTTCCAACGCGTTTCTTCATCACGTTCCTTCTCATCTCGCCTCTTGTCTGCTTTGTTGGGAAAGCTGGACTGCTCACCACGAGAGTACATGATACATGATTCTGTGCTCTATTCTCTTCTCTTCACTCCACTTCAGAGACTCAATCATCACCATCACCATCATTATCAAGCGCCGTTGGTGAATGGCGCAATCGCCTTCATTGAATTGGCAGCCAAGCAAACAAGCTTCGTAGGAAACAACGTTTCATCAACGCAATCATGTTCTGCAGAAGCATGTTTTCCTTCTTATCTTCGCACTTCTACATATTTACTGGTGTGACGGCCTGATTGACTTTCAAGAGATAGGACTGGTGCGAAGCGTGGAAGGAGTCCAAGTTTGAGCCCTCGCAGACGCCGTTCGCTTTCACCTAGGAGGCAAAGGAGCAGAAGCAGAAGGTACGCAACATTTTTCTTTCCTCAAAAAGTGTTGCATCAACAGCACAACATATTTAGAAGAGATCACTTTTGTCTAATTGTTAATTCAGCTAACATGCAAATACTCTGAACTTTTTTCCTCCTCTCCCTCTCCACACAGTCCCAGCCCCAGGCGCCGCCGGTTTGAGGAAAGAGACCCATATGCTGCACAAGGGTCAGGGGACGTGGAGCGCAACAGCAGGTCTTCATATGATGACTACGACCGCAAGCGTTATTGATATGGAGAGAGAGAGAGAGAGTTTGACAAAACAGACCCCATAAGTTTACCCCACAATTTTTTATATTACTTTAAGTTTGAAAAAACATATATTGGATTTTTATTTCCCTAGATTAATCCCGCCATCAAATAGGCTTTGCGACCTCTTTTCTCATCATTAATCATCGCCGGATGGATGGATCTCCGCGAATCTAATTTCCCATTGGTCGGAGAAGTTTGGGAGTTCCCGTTTGTTTGTTTCCCATTGGCCAGACTCAAGGTTGGGAGTTCCCGTACGCGCCTGAAAACGGAAGGCAACCAGCCTGTACGGCGAATTTCTATTGGCTCGCTATTTACCGGTTGGCCACAAATTCTCCCCCACGGCTCGATGGTTGAAAGACAACCAAACGGACGGACGCGTTCCTATTCCCCAAAGCCTCTCTTCTTCGAGCACACACACCTGCCCCTAAAAAAAAATAGAAAAGCAAGAATACATAAACAACAACACCCTTCTTGCAACCCCAACAACATCAAGCAAGAAACGATAACGAGAACTTAAAGAAAGAAAGAAAGAAGATCAAAGATTTGATTTGTGTGTGAATCACTGAAGCCAACACGATCGAGTTGCCCCTTCGTTTCTCTTCGCTCTTGGCGACAGGGGCATTACTTGGTGATTCCCTTGTATCTGAAGACCCTGATACCTCTAGAGAGAAGCCAAACTGGAGACCTCACCGCACACCAAGCCGCCTGAAAGGACTAAGATGCGTAGGGTGAAGCACGCCTGCGTACGCTGCAAAGAGGCCCACGCAGGTAACAGTAATAATCAATAGCTGTACTGTACTGTTGTGCTATGTGGATTGATGAGAGAGATTGCCTCTTTTCAGTTTGTTTCGTTTTTTTGAAGTTAATTAGCCTATTTTCTAATTAGGCTAATTAGATGACCGTTTTTTCCCACCAAATCTCTATCTGACCATCCCCTCTCTGCTTCCTTCCTCTGTATTGCCACAGCCTGCGATACTGCACGCCCGTGTGCACGCTGTGTCTCTTTGGGCATCTCGGCAGAATGCAAGGACCCAGACCCCAAGAAGAGAGGCAGGAAGCCCAAATTCGTAATTCCCAACAACTCATGTATGACCACCAGCAACAAGGACAGCCCAAAGCCCATCCACCCAGGGCCAACTAAATCCATAGACAAGAACGCCAAGAAACCAAGTAAGTTAAACATCTTTTGAATTTAATCCATGGCAAGAGAGAGAGAGACAACGGCACAATGTGTATGTTGGCATGTTTCGTTGTCTCCCTCCAAACATTTCCCGTTTCTCTTTTTGATATAAATTTGAAATTTCGGAGAATAATTTAAACTCCCATCCAATCGGAAAAATCCGAAGAAAAAATTCAATATTTTTGATAACCATGTTGATCAAAAAGAAGGATCAACGTTTATTGTGACGGGCGCCTTGATACTGCTAATTTCTGACGTTTGTTATTTCTTTTTCTTTCCCCTCGGTATAGCGAATGGGATGGGATTGGCAGGAGCTTTGCACGCGCAGCGTTGGGCAGCAGATAACTCATTTCCTGCACCGCTTCCACATGATTTTCGCAACCTTGCAACACGATTTGGACATCTTGCTTCTTTTGCCCCTCCGCCCAACGTTTTGTCTCATTCTGGCCCTGCCCATCTGCCACCCGTTTCTTGCCAAGCATCTGCTCGCTTGAGCTCATCCCGATCTCCACCACCTCTTTCTTCGCAAAAGCCCAGATCCCCACAACTTCCTCCTCCATCGCCCACTCGTGGATCATCATTAAATTTCCCCCCACTTTTAGATGAAAGGGATAAAGAGAGAGAAAGAGAACGAGCCAGGGAATTGGTCATGTCAAAAGGAGAAAAAGATGAAACCGCACCAGGCAAAGGCGGAGAAACAAATGAGATTTTGCACTCAATTTTGGAAGAGTTAAAATCAATCAAACAATCCAACATAGAATTGAAGGAGGACCAACAGAACATGCAGAGCGAGTTATTAAGATTGAGACATGAAAATTATCAACTCAAGAAGCAATCAGCTCAATTGCAAGGTTTGGGTAGTTTAGGCAGTTTGAGCTCTCCTCTTTCAAGCCCATCTTCTTCTCTACCAAGACTTGCGCCAAGTAATCAGCTTCCTCTTCCTCCTTTACCATCTATCCACAGACAAAACTCTTCCTCTTTTTACACACCATCGAATATTTTTTCTTCACCTGGATTGCCTTCTGCTTCTCCAAACTCTTCTTCTTCCCACTGGGCCAACCACTCTTGGACACCCAAAACTAGTACAAACGAAACGAAAGACAGCCCAAGCAGCAATGTGAAGAATGATGATAAGAAGATGGATGTGGATGCAGGCAATGGAAATGAGACTACGACGTTTGTTGTAAAAGACGCATTGAAGCCTTTTGCAATCCTGAAGAAAGTAGGAGACGATGGATTTTTTATTCTTGCAAATAGCGCTTTTTGTTCCTTGTATCATTATACACTGGTATGGTTATCCCATAATCACCTGATTAACCACCAAGTGTATCCGCGTTTTAGAATGTTTGTATTGATTTAAATGGTTGGTGGTTTTTGTGTTAGTCGGAGTTAGTGGGCCAGAGCTGGCGAATATTGATTCCAGAGCATGAGCAAAGCGCAACAAAGGAAGCTTTTTTACCTCTTTTACAAAAGACCACGTTGCCTACGCGAGTATCTCGCATCATGGGGTAAGCTTTACTTCTCTCCCTCTCCCTCTCCCTCTCTCTCTCTCACACACACACACAATTGTCTCATTCTAAATTATCACCATATTCTCAGTATGCGTGCACAGCATCAAACGAAAGACGGTGTCCTCATAGACACAGTAACAAAACATCAAATGTTTTATGACGAACATGGTATGTGGCAAAGCATTTCTCTTCTCCATCGTGATTGTGTTCATTTAACTCAATATTTCTGTCCCATTCTATTTCCCAAGGCAAACCGTATTGGGATGTACTGTACGTAGATAGCTACACTCTTGCCTCAAACCCTCCAACTCCTGGTTCCCTTGCCCGAAAGGAAGTACCAGAGGGAGCAGCACCAGCAGAAATCAAGAATGGCAAGAACCCTGCGAAGAGCGAACCAGCAACGGCGACAGCAAAGACGCTGGACCCTGTACCACCCAGCGCTGCTGCTCAACAGCAACAGCCCCCACCAGCTGCTGGCGCCCCTGAACAAAACGCAAGCTTTTATCAGCCCAACAGTTCTGGTTCTTCTTCTTCCCAGTGGTGATTTAAAAGCAAAGAAGGAAAAGAAACAAATGGAATGGATATCAAAAGATGGCAGAGCCAGCAATATACTATTTCTGTAAATTAATTGTTAATGTTTTTCCACCTTCTTCACTAGTGGTGTTGAACAAACATATTGTTCTTGTTTTTCACACGACCACCCACAAGCACTCAACAAACACACAGTTTGCCAAAAGAAGGGCAAGCCAGGAAACAAAGAAGAAAAGGGGAACAGTAACAGAGAGAGAGAGACAAAGAAGTAAAGCTTTCTTTTAGTTTTCATTTTTTGGCCACTGCTGCAAGATAGTGGCGGGTCACAAAAAAAAAACAACAGTGTTTGGTTATCGCAAAACACACTGCGTGTTATTGAATAATAAATAACAACAAACGAGAGAGAAAGAAGATTACTTTCTTTTCTTCCTTCCTTCTCGTCCACACACAAACCAAAAATAGAGATAGCAGAAGCAAAGAGAGAGAGAGA
>CDFI01107585.1:24150-38712 GCA_000826405.1 Acanthamoeba divionensis | reverse complement strand
GAGAGAGAGAGAGAGAGAGAGAGAGAGAGAGAGGAGAAAAGTGTTATAAAGTAAGGTGTGCCCCGTCAGGCATAGTGTTGGTATTGGTGGAGCTCTTGAAGGATTCCTAATCAGAAGGGAGACTGATAGTTTTTTCTGTTCTGGTAAAGGCAAGAAGCTGATGGAGTTTGGTTACTTAAACCATGTCACAAACGAGAGATCATTTGCAGACTGTAACTTTTTATATTATCCAAACGTAAGCACTAATACTCTGACATCCAACTGAAATTATTAGACTTAACATTCCTTCAAACCTGTTCACAGTGGACAGCACTGAGGTCCCAAGGAGAGGAGGACACAGAAGCTGTGGGGACACAGTGCAGCCAGGACAGTAACAGTGAAACAGGGAAAGAGAAATGTGGTGATGAAGATGAAGAGATGAAGAGAGCAGCTCTTGGCAACAGATTCTCACTTAGGCATATGAGCTTTCACTAGTGCTGTGTGTACATATAATTAACAGCCCCTTCTCATTGATACTCAGCTATAAAGAAAGCTTTGAAAGAAAAGAGGCTACTACTCCACACAGATCTCTCCTTCCTCTCTCTTGGGCCAATATATGAGCTAAAATGGTCTTTCTTTCTTTTTTTTTTGAAAGACATATCATTTGTTCTGACTATCTATTTGTTACAGAGGTTATAAATATTGGATTTCTTTGAGGCATCCATTCCAAAATCATCAGACTGCCCTTCAGCAAAGTCCAAAGCGGCACCAGGAGGAGCAGAAGTAGCAGGGGGCCACATAACAGAGCTCTTCCAAACAGTATTACTGCTTCCTTCTTGATGTGTAGAACGGCCACTGTAACTATTGCTATTCCCATTACTAACAACACCCAAGTTGACGTTGCTGTTTTCATGGCTTCGATCACCAGGATCCTCTTTGTTGCTGTTGTTGTCATTAGTTAGTTCTCGTTCTTGTTTGATCTCTTTGCCATTTGTCTTCTGTGCTCTTGATGGCTTCCTGCCTTTTGTGGCACGCATATATTTAAGACCACACGCGTTACATAGGCTGCGTGTGGAAGGAAATATGAAAGAGAGAGAGATCTTAGCACCCTAGAAGCAGTAGCAATTCATTGTGCATACATACATACACCACCACAAAGAAGGGAAAGGGAAGCTTCTCTGTACATACGTGGACTTGAATGGGCCCGTTCGCCATTGGGGTGAGGTGGTAGTGTTACAGCTTCCGCATTTCCTGCCCGCAGTGCTAAGTGATACAGACATGTTCCTGCCTCCATCTGTCCCACTGGCAGTGGCAGTGGTGGTGGTGGTGCTGTTGTTGGAAGTTTTCTTCACGATTGTCTTTTGTACAAAGGGCATTTGCTGCCCACGATTAGATTCTCTGTTCGTCGAAGGAACGATAGAAGAAGCGGTGTTTGGGCTCGTGTCCCGGTTCATTATATTCGTGTTTGATATGATGGTGCCGGGGTTCTTGGGCATATTTGTGTTGTGACCAGGTGTTTTGGTGAAGTGCATATTTGGATTTGGAGCGATTATCTGACCAGAAACAGAGCCACTGATCTGGTGATTGCTGGGCGGAGGAAAGGAGTGTGCGGAGGAAGAATTGGTTCTTGTGTCATACATAGAACCATTGGAGTGGAAATGTGAGGAGAAAGTGTATGCTGTAGGATAGTTTTTTGTGTTAATTTTGTTTGTGTGCTGGCTTTGAGAAGGATAGTATGAAGACATGGAAGGAGAAGAAGGGTGTATTGGAGAGGGAGAGGAAGGTGTGGAAGGATGAAACGAAAAAGGAAGGTTAGGAGGAGATGAAAAAGAATGAGAAGTGTTTGAAGTGTTGTGCAAAGGATATGGTGATGGTGAATAGGATGTAGGGTAAGAGTACATAGGAGAATTAGAAGGAGGATGAGAAGGATAAGTAGCCGTAAAGGGATGGACGGAGAAGGAAGGTGAAGAATGATGAGAAGAGGAAGATGGATGAAAGGAAGGCGATGAGTGATATGGCTGAGGAGGCTGAGATGCTGGGTCATCAACAGGGGGGAAAGGCCTGTGATGTTTCATCATCTCTGATGGTCGTGCTTCCTCGTGGTTCATGCTGTGCTGTGGTTTCCCCGAATACTGGAATGACTGATCATTCCTGTGCATTTTTTGTTTCACAGGTGACCCCTAAAATGCAAAAACAAAACACAGAAGCACAGAGAAATGGAAGAAAAGAAAGGGAAGAACAATGTTAGGAATAAGAAATAATAAACAGAATGCCTTCTCTGATTTGTTCTCTATATCTCTTGACTTGTCCAAAATGTTAAGCAGACAATTGTAAACGGAAATTCAGAGAGTAAATTCATTACAGCTCTGCCACTTTTAGTTGTACGTTATATCTTAAGATATTAAGATATTTAGTTGACCTGCCACAACCCCAAATGAGCACTTCAAAAAAACAACAAAAACAAAACACCACAATTAGGTTCAAAAATTGCGACAGGGGGATTTTTACGATTTGAAAAGTGTCGACTATCTGCCATGTCCGTCAGAGAAAAAGGGGGCTGGGGCATGATCAGCAAGTGGAGAAGAAGAAAGAAGAAAGCAGCAATTCTGTGCTGCTTGGAGATGTACATTCACGGTGTTGTGGCCTTTCAAGGCGAGAGGGGAGAGAGGAAAGTGGTTTATGGAAATACCTTGAGATCGAGGGGATGATAGTTAGAACGAGCTGGGTAGTTGGCATGGTTCATGCCTGTGTTGTCGCCACTGCTTGGTAGATGGTTGTTGTTGTTGCCATTTCCTCTATTGTAGAGATTTGGTTGGTGCGCTGGTTGTTGGTGGTGTTGGTGATGTTGTTGGTGATGTTGTTGGTGTTGGTCACTTGTTGGATCCGTGGAGGGGGCCACTCCATTGTGCATTCTTCCCTTTGTTGTTCTTGTGGCCCCCCTTTTGTTCTGTTCTTCCTCTTTCTGACCCTTTTTTAACTGTTGTTGCAACAAGAAACTGGGCGAAGGGATTCCAAGACACAAGCTCGCGGCTCAAGCAAGTGGATCGATGTGATGTTGGAAAACGGGACAGAGTGGTTCTGTGTATCGCAGCAGCCAGCAATAGTTTCAGGTATAAATAGTTTCCTCTATCTTGGTCGATCCTAGCCCTGGCAACCAAAAAAGTGTCAATGTGCTGTCAGATGACAGTAAAAGAAAAGGCAAAAGGCAAACCACACAGCAGCAAAGGCAAAAAAAAAACAAACACCACACCACCACACCACCAGACATAAAGGGTCACACGGCCAGGAAAGGTCAAAACATCTGAAGAATTCCAACGATGTTGAGATCGGAATGCGATGACCGTTGCGATGGTGCGATCTTCGCAAATAGGAACCAATCGTAAATCAGCCAATGGACGGCTAAAAATCAAACATTTAATAATAATAATAATATCTGACCCAAAAATGATCGGGACAATCCCCACCACCAAACAACCATCAAACAATTAATTAAATGTCATACTAATAAATAATAATTTTCTACATTACAACTTCCTTTTCTTCAACTAATAAAAATTAAAATATCCGATGTTATGGCCTTAATTTAAACCAATAGTTTTGATTAATTTTTTATTAGATGGTTAAAAAATAAAATTATTTGGGATTTTAGGCGATGATTCAATCCACCATTTATTGATTCTGCATTCCATTCATATTTCTTTTTGCCACTGTTTCTGGTTCTTGCCTGCAAATCGTCTGGTTGTTGCCGAGTTGCTGTGCCCATCTATTTCACATCCTTCTGTTGATTGTGTACACACACACATTCTTCTCTCTGCCTCCTTTCATTTTATAAAATGAGGTCGCTTACTTTGATCATCAAACAACAAAGGTACCAGTAGAGAATGTATGGACGCAACATTTATGCTTGGGAGAGGGAGGATAGAGAGGAGCTGCAGAGGATAATGGATGAGAAGAAGAAAGCACCCCTTGTTGTGTGTGTAGACGGCAGTACAGGAGGAGACAAGGCACTTCTCTATGCTTTGACCAACTCCTCCAGGAAAACACCTTTGGTGCTTGTGCACGGCTTGTGGTCTCCATATGTGGGAAGGACAAAGGAAGAAATTAAGAGTGAGGTTTCCAAAATAGATAACCACTATTCTAAGTTATGTGCTGAACACAAGGTAAATGTCCTTCATTTGATTTCAGCAATATGCAATTATTGAGCTCTAATTCTCTCAACCACTGGACAGAGAAAATGTGAGATAAAGCATTTCCCTTATAAGAGCCACACTGGCTTTGGTGAGTCTGTTTGTTCCACTGCTGACTCAGAAGGCGCCTCAAGTGTGGTCATTGGAAAGAGAGCACATGTCACAGACACATATCGGTAAGCTGATCTTTTAGAGAAAGCAAGCAAGAGGTTTCTATTCTCTGACAACACATATGTGCATTACATAAGGAGCTTCTTGGGTTCCTCTAGTCTGAGCGTGGTGAGCACTTGCTCAAAGCCAGTCACTGTGGTGCCAGAGGATTCTGAGATTGTTTAACATTTGTGAAACCAAAAACCGGTCTTTTGATTTGACAAGTGAAATAATGGGTTTACCGTTGTGATAACAATAAACATACATGTGAATTGCGAAACACTTTGGATCTAGAAGACCCATTCCATTGATTGATCTGATAGAAAGAGGCCTCGAGGGCGAGAGGAAAGTCGAACAACAAAGATTCCTTTCGGAGAGACTCTCAAGAGGAAGCGGCAAAGGGAAATCCCTCCCTTGTTAAACGCGGACCAATCGTCATTCATACATAGGACCGTTTGAATTTTCATTGGATAATCAAAAGTTCTAGAAACAGGAACAGATAATTAAAGTTTGACGGGAATAAAAAGGCCTGTTTTCTTTTGTTTCTTTTTTATCAATATATAACTTGGCCTCCAACAAACAGCCCTGGAGGCAATATAGAGACCAGAACATCATGTTTTCTCACAAAGTTACAAAGCTATGCAACATTCTTGCTCCGTTTGTCATCGAGTTTATTGGCACCTTTTTCCTGGTGATAGCCGTTGGCTTCAACAGCCTGAGCGGACCCGGCAACATGCTTGCGCCCTTTGGAATTGGCCTCACTCTCATGGTCAATGTATTCCTTGGAGGACATATATCAGGTGAGTCTGTCACAACCTCCAAAGTAACATATCGTTATGTATTAATTGTAATGCTGTTTTTTTATTGTCACATGATTAGGTGCCCACTATAACCCTGGTAAGAGTTCTTTCTTGTTTTTCTCTGTTGCAGCCTTCCCCTCCCCCCCACAACTGCCCTAGACCCATGCACATTCCTCACAAGGGTGTCAACTAATACTACTTCCACAATAGCTGTTACATTGGCAGTTGCCCTTTCTCGAAGAAACAAGATCTCTAGAATTGATGCTGGGATTTATATTGTTGTTCAGGTATCACTTTACTTCGACTTCTTCTGTGGCTTAAAGTTCTGCGCACTGTTGCCCAAACAGCCTGGCTGGACTTGGACTCCACCATCAGAATTCTAAAACCCAATTTGTAATGCACAGGTGTTTGCCTCCTTTATAGCAGGTTTGTTCTATTGGGTTATAACTGAGGAAACGTTCCCCATCATGCCTGGTCCTGGCGTTAGGTACGCGGATGTTCCCTTCACATTTGGCACCCCACAATCCACATTAGCTAACATACACACAGCAATGGACGTGCCTTTGGAGTTGAGGTTATATGGACTTTTCTTTTGGCTACTGTAGTGCTGCAAACAGCAACAACAGAAACACAAGCTGGTAATTCCTTCTTTGGTCTTGCCATTGGTCTTACCGTCGCTGCTGGTGCAATCACAGTTGGGCGTATGTCAAACCTCTTCACATTCACCAGTACCACATTGATTAAGATACTGATGCCTCTGTTTTATTGTAGCAATTTCTGGTGGTGTGTTCAATCCTGCAGTTGGTACTGGCCCTCTTCTTGTGAATGCTATTCACACTGGCGAAGGAAAGGCCTTAAAATACTTATGGATTTATTGGCTGGGACCCCTTGTTGGAGGTATGAAGAGAGCAGAATGATATCATCCTTACAAGAACGTTGCTAATATATTGCCAACCTCTGCAGGAGCCTTTGCTGGTTGTTTGTTCTGGCTTACCAACAGGATGGAGTTCCATGATGATGCAAAATTGGAAGCAGGATCAGATGAACACTTGTTCTCTACTGATGTGAAGTCCATTGCAGATGTATCTGCCCACAAGAGAGAAGGAGGAAAGATTCTAAAGCACAAATTTGCCCAGCTGAGAGAAAAGAGTGGGTATGATGCTTTAGGTGGTGAGACAATTAATGCAGAGACTTATGAATGAACAAAACAGAACCGAAATAAAATGTGTAAATTTAAGATAACTCGTTTAACAACATGTCCAATTCTTTAAATTAACATCGTCATCAACAACAGAAAATCGTTTTTAAATTATAATTTTCTTCCCAAACCAAAGAAAAACCAAGAAAGACCTGGAAGGAAAGAGATGGCTGGCAACCAACTTCTTTGAACTGTTCAAAACAAGCAAATTGACTTGGAAAAACTTCACACTTTGTTCCCATTCAACCACTTAATAAAGCCACAAATGGAAATTTTAAACTAATGATAAATCGAAACATTTACGGATCCACTGTGCACAGTGCCACCTGTACTCGATAGGTTCCCAGTATCCATTGGGGCGGCGGTGCAAATTTGAGTTGGTTAAGAGGCACCTGCTGGCGTGTGAAAATTAATCATTTTACTTTGCTCTCAATCGAACCCGCCAAAAGCTAGAAGCGCCCAAGCACCAGAAAACGGGGAAGGGGCGGCGATGGATCCCTCATCTGAGAGCAAAAGGCCACCTGAGGCGCCAAAATGACAGATGCATCACCGCACCACAACGATCCAGTGCAATGGCTCAAAGTGGTTGGAATGCCTGCCAAACTGGCCAAGAGGCAAGAGACATCCAAGACCGCAGCCCCAAATAAAGATTGATCGCCTCTGATGGCTGAGCAGCAGCAGGCCGATAGAATCGATTCTATTGGGCAGATTGAATCCCACGTGCGCACTATTGCTGGATGAATCAGTGGTCAATCTGAGGCCGAACGAAATTCGAATGAAATAAAACCGTCCAGTGTAGATTATTTGTAGTTCGGCCAATGGGCGAACGTTTCTATGGGGATTTGCCTTCCTTATGGGGATTTGTTGCGATCCGCGCTTTCAGTCGTTTTTCTTGGGCGACATTTGAGTGGCTGCAGGCCCAGCTTGGTACAAATAAGACAAGGTTGCCGTTCAGTTTGTTCGCCATCATCATCATCAGTTGCTCGCTTTGAACTCATCAGCCTAACACACACCTCGACAAGCCACCATAGTGAACAGCATAGCACTCTCTGGTCAAATTGTGGCTTCAAATAGAAGTATCGATTGTTGTTGTTATTCATTGTTGGTGTATTGACTCTTCTGACTGCAAGGATTACCAAATCGAATGGAGGTAACACACCCTTTCTTCCACATGTGATAAGCCATTTCCAGCCCCTCCACATGATCATGACACATCCTTTAAACTCACTTCATTCTATTTTCTTTGCAGACACTTTGCCTGTATGCAAATGATCTTTGTCATCTTCTTGCTAAAGCCCAACGGCGAGGACTAGACAAGCAAGAATTGTATAAACTTCATTCAACCTTGGAAGCTCTGAGGTGTCTGTCTCCCAAGGACACAATCCACTCACAGCTGGCCATCAACACAAACCTCTTTTCTGACACGACATTTGCTGAACTCTCCTCAATGTCAAACCACTTCGCTTATTCCTCTTCTCCATCTTATGCCAACAGTTCTCCCTCTTCCCAGCCATGCTCTCCTCCTCTGTCACCTGCCAGCACCTCCCCTACTCTCCCGCCAGTTCCCTGCCCAGACAACACCACAATTCCCATTGCACTTCTGGCAAGAACTACTTCTTCTTCGACACCCGCAACACGAAAGAGAGGAAAGAGCATTCCCAAGGACACACCCAGAGCATGCACAATATGCAAGACAAGCAAAACTGTGCAGTGGCGCAGCGGAGCAGATGGGCGGCCGACGTAAGTTACCCTCCTGTTTTTTTTTTCCCTTTAAACTTCCTCCATTGGTAGAAAATCCGCGATCTCCGATATAATTATTATGTCAGCTCTTTCATTTTTTTGTAATCTTGTGACAGTCGTCTCAATTGCTTTGCTTTTCTTTTTTTCTCTTTTGTTCGTGGTGACCATCGTTGCATGCCAACCAAACATCAGACTCTGTAATGCCTGCGGCTTGCGATTTCGTAACAGCATGAAAGAGCACAGGAAACACATGGCCTCTTTGGCGGCAAAGGCTTGTCCCACACAGGTGCGCCTACAACGAGAACAACAAGAGGAAAGCAGAGAAGACCAACCTCGACGCTCCAGCATCTACTCTTTGCTTAACTAACTAACTTTCCTAATTTTTTTATTTATTTCAAAAAAGATCATGACAAATCTTCACTGTATCATACTACCTCTTATTATAAATTATAAATAACCCCAATAAAGCCAACCCCACGGTGGCATTGTTAATAACAAGTTCTATTCACAACATTCTCTCATCACTCTCTGCCAACTTTCGGCGGCTTGCCGAGATCCGAGGTGAATTATGATTGGATTGGGACATATTTATTATTCCCCCAACCATCATTGGCAGATCTGGAAATGTTTTCATTAATTCACTCTCATTGGTGTAGATTTACATCAACTGCGACCAGTGGCACATTGCGTGTGAGGGAATTTAAAGCAGATTTTACAGAATTAACTCTATTTCACTTTTCTTTTAAAATAATTATTGGTGCAAAAAGAAAAGCTCAACTACTTATTTGTAACAGAGCCACTGGCTAGGCACCAGAGCAGTTTGCCAGCCTGGCGGAGTTGTATGCAACAACAACAATAGACAGGCCAAGCATGCAGGTACCGTGGTGTGAACAACGTATTAGTTAAGACTGCAGGTGTGGTCTTCTTTCAAGTTTGGGTGCTTATCACTCTTTTCTCTGTGTGCTTGTTTTTTTTTTTGGCTTGTGCACACAAGGATCCTATGGGCAATCCGAAGGATCCTATGAACAATCCTATGGACAGACCCCCAAAGGGAGTTTCATTTCCAAGACCCGGCGAGGATGTCATGATGACAGACCTAAAACGAAGTGGCAAGAGAAGGACGCTTTATGAAAAAATGACAAACACACTTCATTCCACAAAGTATGAGTTGGTGATCGAAGCTGGTTGCTACACCTATGTGCCTGTTTTAGATGATGATGAGGAGAAGATGGGCAAAAAGTGGTCCACGAGATGCCGTTGGTGGCGTCAGCTCAAGCTCAGGTATCTCAAAGGTGAGTAACGCTCCCTTTTCTGTTCATTCCCAACTTTCTGCATTCCTTTCTTCTTAATTTCTTAATTCTCTGGAATGTTACAAAAATGTGATTAAAATGTCTGCACATTAAGAAATTAATTTTGTTGTATTTCTTAAATTTAAGCTACATTTGGTCCTTTGAAAGAAGAGATGAATCAAGGCTTTTTCACCTCTGACTTACTAAACACATCAATCTTTATTTGATCTTTTCGTTTCAGGGGACCATCTGGTAGGACTGTACATCATTGTGCTCTCAGTATGTTCAGCAGCTGTAGGAGGCGGAGTCGATTGGGCTGCAAACGGTCTCTTTATGTGTACTCATACCCCTTCTCTTTTTTTCATACCTTGTTCATAACTTTAATATTCATTCATTCTTTGAAATAGTACATATGCTGCTCTACGATTGTGTGGACAATTATTGGCTCAAATGGCTGCTGTGGTGTCTCTTCACGTGGACCTGTGTATGTATCAGTGTGCTCATCGTGCATTTTATTGCACCCAATGCAGTAGGCAGTGGTGTACCAGATATGAGGTCTATCCTCTCTGGTATTACATTGAAAAGGTATCACAGATCATTTAGCTTGTTGGTTTTAGTTTGACAAATAGCAACAACTTATCTCGTTCCATTTAAGATCCCTCAAGTTTAGAAGTTTGGTGGCCAAAGTGGGCAGTCTCGTATTTGCTGTTGGATCAGGTGAGGTTTTGGGCTTAATGGAGTGAGGAAGGAACTGCAGTAGTAAAATAACAATGGATGTTCTTCTCTCTTCTGTTTGTGGGGTTAATTTAAATTAGGCCTAATTATAGGCACAGTGGGTCCCTTTCAGCACATTTGTGGCATGTTGGTGTCAGTGCTGGCCCGAATACCACTGTTTCGACATTACAGAAAGGTAAAACATTAACATGTTTAGACTTATCCTTGAAAATAACATCTCTTCATAACACCAAAGAATGGCGCATTGATGCAGCAGTTGCTTGCTGTAGGATCAGGCCTTGGAGGTGTGGTCACATTGGGCGCTCCTATTGGAGGTAGATTGAAAGAATAGACAGCACAAGCATACTTGTCTTTCTTAACATCACTAATCTGTTTCTCTATCACTTAGGTGTATTGTTCAGCATCGAGAACACCTCTACTTACTTTCCAGTCAGGAACTATTTTCTCTCCTTCAAGTCTGCATTTATAGCAGCTCTTCTCTTTCTGTGGATCAAAAACAAGCCAGCTTACTTACCCCTTGACCTTCCACTGTCATGGACATATACAGAAATTTTCTTCTTCGCTCTTCTGGGTAAAACAAACAATCTCTCATCCTAACATACCAGTGGAGCGGCTCTAAGAGTATACAAGGCAATTTGAGGCTTGTTGCTAACAGGCCCTCTTCCCTTTTTTCACAGGAACTATTTGTGGACTTCTTTCTGCAGTTCAGATAACCATGATGGGACGTTTGGTGCTCTTTCGACGCTGGTCTGCCACTAGAGCGAAAGCCTGTGAAAGACCAATCTTACGCCACATCTGGCTCTGCATATCACAGTACGAAAGACTGCTACTACCTTGCTTGAATTTTGAGTGTCATGAATTAATTAATTAATCACAAATTCTCTGTTATCACATACACATAGTCCTTACTTTTATGCAGCAATTGTTGCCGTTGGAATTTCATTAATCACCTTTCCTGGCAATGCCAAGTGGATGTCTGTACGTTACATTCCCTAAGCCTTTAATCGTTGTTGGGCTTTCCATTCGCAATTCTAATCTCTCTCCCAGTACAGTAGCGCGGCGGTGTTGAAACAACTCACCCAGGTGGAGCTTTCTTCAGAGTGGTGCCAATATAGCATTTATTTCACATTGTTTATATTTTTAATAAGTAGAGTAAGTACCATAACTACAAGCAAGCCCAATTGTACGCCTACATCTGCTCAAGGTTATTTTTTCTCTTTCAACAGTATTTTGGACTTATGGTATGTTCTGTGATGCCAGTGTCTTGCGGTCTCTATGCTCCACTGCTTGTAATAGGAGCCACAATAGGAAGAATATTTGGTGAAATCATGAAAGCTTCATTCCCAGATGGAATAGTCTTCTTCCCACAAGACCCCGATGGGGCTCTCATTACTCCTTCTGGTTACGCTCTCGTGGGTAAGCACTCTCTGCTCTCTGCTCTCTCTCGTGTGTGTGGTGTGGTGTGAATATTCTCGCTGATATTCAACATTAGGGGCTGCAGCATTTGCAGGAGGATCAACTCAAGCTCTGTCCACTGCTGTGTTTATTTTTGAGATCACTGGAGAACTGCGCTTCTCTATACCAATACTGGTACTCCAATATTCCTTTTCTCTTTTTAAGACAATCCTCCTGACTTATTTCTGTGGTTTGTTTTCACCTCAGGCAGGGACAGTTGCTTCGTTTATCACATGCCGTGTTTTCTCTGTATCAATATATGAAAAGTTCTTGCAAATGTCAGGGCTCCCTTACATTCCTGAGCTTCCTTACAAGTACACTATGTTCCTTCCATTTTATGTCCATCGCCTTCTGGTCTAAACTAGTTTGGTGTTTATTATTATAGATTGTGGAATAAGGTTGCAGAGGACGTCATGGACACTAACACTACCTCATTTACTCCTGGGTCAACTCCAAATGACGTCGCTTATGTTATGCAGACCAGCTCGCAGAAGGTAAAACCATGAACAACTTAACTAAGAGAAACTTTAAGAACTAAATAGCTGATGTATTGTTTTGTTTTTAATACCAAAGATTTTTCCAGTTGTGGAGTCCATTGACTCACAGCGATTGCTGGGCTATGTGGAGAAGGCAGATTTGATTCACTATCTGTCTCCATACGCTGATGTTCTGGAGGGCTTCGAAAAGTACCGAACAATGGAGAGGAAAACGATGCTGCGACACTTTTTGGATGAAGCAAAGAAAAAGAAGGACTCCATCAAAAAAGCCATGCACATGGGAAATGGCAAGCAGAATGGAAGGAACGAAAAAGAAGAAGGAACGAAAGGAGCCGAGCCGATGATGAAAGGAAGGGAGACAACATTTCTGAATGAATTGGAAAGAGGACTAACAGAAGCTGACTTGCAGTTTAACTCAACTGAGGATTATGGCGATGGTGTGAAAGAGTTTATGCCTTTGCCCATAAGACCTGTGGCCATACAGATACACCCTTCTACTCCCCTGTTGCAGGTTCACATGCTGTTTATCACACTTCGACTGAAAGAGGCCATCGTGACGTATCGAGGGAGAGTGGCAGGCATCATCACAAGACCAAGTCTAAGGAAAATAATAGAGAAGTCGTGGAAGACACCAAAGATTCAGTACTTCTTTGGTAAACTGCTGGGAACATGTGTACACAAGAAGCTGCCCAAAGACTCCGTTGTCTATATCAAAATGGAAGAGGTTTAGAAAGAAAACAAGAAATATAGTTAAAAACAAAATTTTTGACATTATTACTTGCTCACCATCAGATCAAATAGAACCAATCAATCATATTTAGGAACAGGAGGAGGGAAGCTCATATCCAGGAAAGGCAGATCTCAAAGGGTCAAATAGCTGAAGATACCCAAAGGTTGTGCCTGCAAGGCCCTCTGTATGAGATAAAAGGAAGGAACCAGATTAGTGAACTGAGAGCAAGAGAGAGAGAGAGAGCAGAGATGTAATGTAAAGCCAGTTTAGCCCTGGTGCTTAATGGCTGTGAGCTCTGTGGACAGGTTCCATTCTCTGCTTTTGAGCAGAGTAGAGAGAGCAGAGCAGAGAGCAGAGAGAAGCTCTAGGAGTGTTACCAAACAAGGAGAATGGAGCGTCGGGGGTGCGCATTGTTTTGATCAGAGGTGAGCTGATGGACCACTCACAAAATTTCTGAGCATAGTATAAGTATTTATCCTCTCTGGTCAGACTATAAAGAGTGAGAAATGAAAACCTATGCCCCCAAAGAAGTTGTGTGTGTGTGTGTGAGAGAGAAGTGTTTTTTTCACACAAAGTAAAGCCTACTGATACAATACAAAAATGCTTGTTGGGATGTTACATGTTGCCCACTGCGCCATGGCAAATCGAAATAGACTTTTTCAGCAATCCATGCTGCCACACAGCCGCAGCTGCACTCTTGGCTGCCTAGGTATATATTAACCATATGAATGTGTGTAATTTCAGAATTGGACTCAACATAGAAGAAGCAAAATGAACTTATTCTCTTGATAATCTCTAGCTAGAAGATAATCTCTAAATAGTTACCATTAGGTATTTGCCATCCTTTGTAACTTCATACATCTTGCTAAATAGGCTCACCACTATTATTAAAAGGAAGAAATATGAGCTATTGAAAGCGACTGATCACATTGTGCATAATGTGAAAAGGAAAAGATGTTGTTACCTCCAGGAGCACCATGACACCACTGAACTAGTGGATATAATCTTTCTCCAGCTTATTAATGAATTAGAAATGTTGTTAGAAACTTATTGAGTAAATGTGGTTTTCAACTCTACTAATACCATATGTAGGGTAATTGCCATCAGGCAAAGCTTGGCTAATAAGCCAGTCCACAGATTTTGTAATCAAATTCATTTCAGCCTGAAAGTTAGGGAATACATTATTATCTGCAAAGTTGTAATTCTTGAGAACTTCGTTTGAAAAGTGAGCTAGGAAGGAACTATGCCTGGTCCAATGCTTTTGGTATAAGGAGCAGCGTGTATAATATGCCAGCCAAACCATGTGCAGCCCCAAGGTATTCCATGTGCCACTTGAACATCAACGGGCTCTTACATGAACTGCAACAGCTTAATTCAATAACTAAGGGATTTTTAAATTCAACGATTCATAAGATGCTTACTGATTCTTGCTGTACGCTACTCCGCTCGTGATGATGTCTTTTGCTATAGCACTGATTTCATCATTTATGGCCTCAGGCAGCAAAGAAGCAGGAAGGTGGTGCATTAGAAATAAAGTGGAATATAAGTATCCTGTGCAGAAACAGAATCCAAGATGATGAATCAGTGTGCTGCTTTCTTTCTTAAAGAAGAGCTAATGTATAGATACCTCCTTTTCCATAAAGAAGCTCACATGAGCTCTCTCTAAAGCAAGCTCGTTTTAATGAAAAGTGAAATTGAATCATTTCTTGACTAAACCGATTCAAAAGAAATCAATTAGCATCTCTCTCTCTCTCTCTCTCTCTCTCTCTCTCTCTCACACACACACACACACACACACACAC
>CDFI01107585.1:0-24100 GCA_000826405.1 Acanthamoeba divionensis | reverse complement strand
CACACACACACACACACACACACACACACACACACACACACACACACACACGAGAGGTGCTTTGATAACAAACCAAAGATTCTTATCCCCAAGGTGAAAGGCAATGACTGCTCTCAGGCAAGCCAGTCCTGCTTCGCCACACAGAAAGGTGACTGTTGGTTCCTCCTCCCGATGGTGCCGTAGAGAGCGTTGATAACTCTGCCACGAGACCTCTATGTATTCATTCGCCTCTTGCAAGAACTGTTCTCGCCTGATCAGTTCAAGGGCAGAGTCATTTGTATGATCAGCCGAGAAGCAAGCAAATGGGGTTAGGTCATCCGTCAAACCTCTTCTGGTCTTGCACAAATGCAGCATTTTGGGACAGGTGGAAAAGGAGCAATGCAATGCCTCCAGTGCCTCAGATGACGAGATGAGAAAGATAAGGTTAAGGTGCACCTTTCCAGGGAATAGACTTTTGCAATCAGCTTTCTAGGTACCTGCATAAACATCAAAATTTCTTTTGGAAACTCACAGATTAGAGAACTCTAATTTTGAGAATTGATTCAGGCACACCTGGCACACCTGGTCAGTACAGGGGGGCATTCGGTCTTGATTTGAGACAAATTACTTTCGATCTGCTGTTGGAGCGGCGCTCTCAAGGCACCACCAAGAGAGACAGTGCCATCAGTGAAATCTGGAAACTCATTAGGGAAATAGAAGTTTGGGAATTCTTCTTCTGTTTGGTTCATCTTTGCTAAAGGGGGGGGGGAGGACGAAGAAAAGTAAAGGGGAGTGTAGCAGCGAAGAAGAATTTATTAGAATTTAGTAGCAACCTAGCAGAGATGCCCATTTCTAGAAGCTTGGTGGCAACAGCCACTAGTTGACGTATTTAAAGGCAAAGAGAAAGAGTGGGAAGCAGCTCCAGTAAGGTTGGTGAATGTTCTGATATATCAACACTCCCATTACCAGCACAGGTTGGTTGATGAAAAGAGAAGAGATCACGAGATTGTTTTCACTGACATGTTCTGTTCCACACACCCTAATGTGGAGGTTTGCGGGCTTGCCTTAATGGCTGTGTGAAAAATAACAATTATTCACACACACAAGTACTTTGTACAAAGGAGGAAAACAAAAGATTGAATGTAAAACAAAACGTGGTTCCTGCCATGTGCACGGACATATCCTGGTGATGATTTTGTCTCACCAGGACACGTTGACTATCCTATATCAGAGCATCTAAGATTGGGGGAAGCCTAAAGTTGAGATGAGGTGGGGATTGAGTACCTGAGTCTGAGTAGTGCCCTGGTTATACTAGCCACACATGGGGGAGCCCCGGTTGCCGGGGTCTGCAACTGGCTTGAAGGCGAGTTCAAATAAGAAGGAATCATTAGGAGTGCCATATAAAGGTAGCACTTCTGAGATCGTGTTGTGCGGGCAGCATGCCATAGATGGATATCCTGTGCTCTCTGCTCCATCCTTATTGGCAATGGATTTGATTTCTCAAGGGAATTTGGTGAGCTTCTTCACCCTTGCACGTGAAAGGGGCTCAATTTATATATCTTTCAGGGCATACTCCTAAATGTTATTTCCACAGGGCAGGAGAACACACTTAGAGTATTCTCAGGAGGCTGCACTGATATTGACTTCAGATGGGACCAGACAGCTGGGTGTCCCCCACAGAGAAGCGTCTCACCTACTTCTGTGAGCGTTACCCCTACTTAAGGGCCCTTCACAACAACAAGAAGAAGAGCCAGAGCAAGAAGCTTGAGGACCTAAAGAATTATTCAAAACAGATGGTTGTCAGCTGGTTAGTTCTTCTTGTGGTGCATTGCAACTTTGTTGTGAAGCAACTTTCTAATAGACACTGTGTTTTTGCTCATCGGTTCCATTAGGCTAAGAGCGTCATATGTGCTAGGAACATACGGAGGTCTTCCAAAGTGTATGGTTTTTGGTGACTACCTCCAATTATGTGAAACGAACGCAATGCAGCCAACAAGTTGTAAGGCCCTAACTTCAATGCGTTGACAATGTATTGGTTCAATGTTCTTATGCAACTTTGCATTCAAACATGGCAGGTGCAGCGTTTGGGAAGCTTGTACATACTGCCTTCCCTGGAATCAAGAGCAGCAGGAAGGGCCCAAGGGGAGATGCAAAGCACCATTATAAGGATCTCCAGTACCTAGATGGACTCACAAGTCACATTCCAAGTGGAGCTGAGGTGACCAGCTCAGATATTGATGAAGGAAGAACTGTTCAGCAAAGCCTGCCATCAGTATCTTTGCCAAACTCTCTTCATGTTTATAGGGCTTCCACTGCTCAACCAGATACAACCAACTCTGCCATATATCTGAGAGGACAAACTGGCCAGTATTCTTCTTCATTTTCTTCTTCTGATACCACCTGGCTTGATGAAAGGAGTTCTGAATGTTCATCATCTCTTTCATTGAGTCCCATCTCATCTTCAATGAGCTTTGACGTCATTACAAACTCTCCGCAATCGAACGACGTGGATATATACCACTGCCCTTCAGGCATTGAACAATACAGGATGAGAAATGGAACCTCTGCAGGCAGAGAAGCAGAACAACCTTGGGATTGGTGCCAAGACAATTCCCTTTTTCAACATGTAAATACTTTCGAGGGAACATTCACCAGAGACAGCCCAGACACCTACACTGCAGTATCTTTCAACTGTGATGAGCACTCAAGAGTTCTGAGAGATATTCTCTCCCAAGTGGAGAATGTGCAAATAGAATTTCCATGCAGAAAAGTAATGTAGCATTGTTTGATGCATTTTGTACAAAATGACAACCACATTAAAATTCTTCATTACACATTCCTCAAGTTTCCAGGTAATTCTAGATAATAGTAATTTCATGACATTTCTGATCTTGTCTAGATAAATTAATGTCGACTTATCTGGTCGTTCCGTTTACTTCTAGAAAAAAGACGAAACACTGTGCACACAATAGTAATATGCTGAGGTGCGCAACCGCGACCGAGAGAGATTAATTAATTAATTGGTGTGCGAACCTCCTCTTGCGTGTAATGCCTCCCATCGCCCCCAAGCTTGCCGAAGGGGGCTGGTGGAATGTGATAGACGACAAGAGGGATGACTATTTCGCTTTGGAGATACAGTCTGGCATTTCAAAGTTCTTCTTCTCGTCAGCGAGCACCAGTTCGAACAGTTGCATCTACAGACTGCTTTTGCGAGGATCAAACTATGAGATCGCAAGGGCATCTGAAAAAGAGCAAGCTCTGAGAGACTGGGAGTGGGCACAAAAGAAATATGAGGAAGAGGTACAGCTTGTGGGTGCTACTAAGCTATCTGATCATCATTTGCTTGCCCTCTTTGAAGCACTGTGGGAGCAAGAACATCCAGAACTGTTTCCTTCCCTTGACAAGAAGGTAATGGCACTTTCTTTCTTTCTTTCTATCTCACCCTCCCCCCCCACAATTTCATGAAATTTACTATGCTTTTTCCATTTGATTTGCCATGATTTTTATAATCTGTCTCAGACAGAAGAGGATCTGTCTTGCCCTGAGCTATTTGATGGTATCTTTTGCCAATGCACACCCTCCAAAATGGCAACAAGCGCCCACATTGCTCACTGGATCTGCAGTGATATTTAAAGGGTGCAGTGTCCTTAGATGAATTCTCATTTTACTTGTCTTCCCGCTCCATAGCCTTAAAAGATGGGAAGAAAGCCACAGTAAACCAGATCTTGGCATCAAGGGGCATTAGCGTTCTGAACTACAAAAACAGGCTTGGGGAGCCGCCTTTACATTACTGTGTATCTCATGGCAATCTGGAAATGACCCGCTTCCTGCTTCAGAGAGGTGCTAATATCAATGGAAAGGATAAAACAGGCTGGACGCCTTTACATGTAAGACCTTGTCCCTCTGTATCACTGCCTTCGCACTGACAGAACTCATCCATTTTTTTCAACAGATTGCTTGCCATGCTGGAGATTTGCGTATGTGCGAGTTTTTGTTGAAACAAGAGGGTATAGGGGTCATGGTAATATCATGTGATAATACCTTGCCCTTACATTACCTGGTTGCTCACTCATTTGCTGCAGAAGAGGTAGTTGGGCTTCAAAATGATGCTGATATCTCGTCTATGCAATCTAATCATTCTTTGAATTTAGGACCAGTTGCGTACAGTTTTACAGTTAATGCTGGATAATGGAGCTTCAGTTAATTCCCAAACTGTACAAGGAACAACGCCACTTCACAGGTTTCTAAACTTTGTTTCTAAACTCAATTTTAGGATTTCATTTCTCATGTTCTCTTCTTTTATCCCAAAGAGCGGCAATAAAGCGTAATGTGGCTGGAATTTCATTCCTTCTTGAGCATGGAGCAGACGTAAATGCTGTTGACAGGTTTTAACGTTTTAACTCTATTCTGACAAATCTTCCCAAGTATAATGTTATTTTGAACATGGAAATTAAGGATGGAAGAAACAGCCCTTCATTACGCGGTAAGGGGAGGTGATAAAAATGTTGTACGGTTATTATTGGACCATAAAGTAGATGTAAATAAAGTAGGTAAGTCAATAGTCATTTCCAAAATGAATGGAACATGTATATCAGCATCACTACGGAGCCCTCTACTTTTGCTCAAGTTAATTGATTTCCTTATTTATATTTTTACAGGAGAGCAAGGAACGGCTCGGGATATAGCCATGCGTACAAATCGGGAGGACCTTATTAAACTGCTCGATGTCGCAGCGATTAACCAGTTTAGGTTTATTTTACCTTTCCACAATCAGCTCTAGACAAATCCAAACTAATAAAATGCTTTAATGTTAGCTCTGATCAAAATTCCAGTGACACTATGCCAGAAAACAACCCTTCTCTTGCATTAGTGGAAGCAAAGGATGACAAAGATAGCCAATCGGTAATTCGCAAATTCATTTGTTCCTATTCAATTTGTTTTAATCACAGGCTCAGGTCCTTTCTGAAGCCCTTTCCTCTCTGCCTGATGCTTCTTTCAAGTGACCTCTATTTCTTTGTAGTATACAGATAGCATGGCTTCTTTTGTGAAGCAGTCAGTTGATATTATTGGTGTATGTATATTTTTAACGGATGGTTGACTTTTATTAATATGATCTTTTCTCTTTATAGAACATTCCAGCTGCATCAACCCTTTATTCTGTGGCACGAGCAGCTGCGAGTGTGCCTATGGGGATTATTTCTCGAGATCGTTCTCCTTCGCTGCGTGGACCTAAAGAAGACATAAGTACGTTCTTATTCATTCTTATATTCCTTTCTTTTCAAGCCTTTTCAACTCCACTTTTCAACCACAGAGGGAAACGGCGTGGAGCATGTTTTTAGGTTGGGATGCTTCACCAAGGCTACATCTTGTAATCATTGTGAGAGCCTCATCTTGGGTATTGTAGCCAACGACTTCTACGTATGCGAAGGTTTGACACTTTCTCACCCTATAGCTGCTTATCTATACCCTTTGTTATCATACTTAACAAAATGAACTCATTACGCACTCATCTATATTTTCTAGTCTGCGGATTTACGGTGCACAATAAATGTAGGCAAGATGCTGTTTTTGCTCAAAGTTGTGATGGCACCCACAGAAGCAGTGTGTCAATGATCTCCAGAGCTCTCACGTTACCTTCGTTACCATCTGAAGTTGGCAGACTTCACTATAATTCAGATTCACTACTTGATTTTACCAGAAGGGAACGTTCGCCATCCTCCATGGATGATACAAAAAACCAAGACCAGCGCGTTGTTTCTTCAAGTACAAAACAAACAAATTGCGACACCACCAGTGAATTAGAGAATTTAAATCAACATTTAGCATCGTGCAGAAAAAACCGTTCATTTACACACCTGGACAAGCCCAAGCGCCCAGAAAATAATAGACATACAACTGTGGATGAGCCATTAAGATTTCGCAGCAATGATGAAACCAAAACGCAGCGCGCGAGAACGAATAGATTCAGTCAAAGACGCCATATGTTCTACAAGGACTTGGTAGATAGCACACAAAGTGATGGAATTGTACAGAATGAAAATTTGGCGAATTCTTTCGAGATATTGGAGACCACATCTATTGAATCTATAGCGCTTGAAGGAAGCACACTTGAATTGAAAAGAGAAACAGCTTTGCAGGGTGATGGAGATCAAGATGAAGCTAAAGATCAGAGAGAAATGGAACAAATACAGAGATTAGATAAAAAGAGAGAGCTGGCCAGTGGAGAAGAGAAACAAAGTGAGGAATGGGATCAGAGTAAAGAACCGGGAGCTGTGTTCAACAAGAAAGAGCTAGAAAAAATTTTTGAACAGTTTAACGAAATTGATACAGAACTTTGTGGCGCTATCAATCAAAGCCAATTAGGTACGGCAAGATAACAAAGATAACAATGAGCATGCCCTTGGTTATTTTCAATGACTCACCAATTTCTTTTTGATCTTCATCAGGACGCACGCTTGGAGTTCTGATGAGTAACCCTGGAGTTACAGGTTTATTATTTAATGCGTTGGACCCTATGAAAAAAAACCGAGTCAATCTTAAAGCCTATGCCAGGGGCATGGCTGTAATGATGAAAGGCTGTCTGGATGAAACCCTTGAATGTAAGACCTATTAGTTCCTTTTCTAATTCATATTTCTTTCTTCTCAAATCTTGTCAATATCAGATGCCTTTAAGATGGCAGACCTTGACCAAAATGGTTTTATTGACCGTGTGGAATTGCAGCTCCTCGTTGACGCGATCTACCATTCGCTATCTATGGTGGACATCAAATTACCTGACGACCCAAAAACCTTCTTTGAAAAAATTATATTGCTAATGGCTGATGTTGAAGGCAAAATTAGCTTGGAGCAATACAAATCCTGTGTCAAAAAGAATGCTTTGTTTTTCCAAAGCCTTGGGCTCATCTTCGACAACGACACAGATACTCAATTTAATTTCATCAGAAAAGGCCTTGGTCAACCACAGAAGCAAATGTCAATCACCTTTGGAAACAAGGATTGGATGATGGTTCAAAACATGATGATAGGCATACGGCGGTCTGTAAGTATTAACAAATAATTCTACCCTCTGTTTTCTCTCACCCAGCCTAGGCAAATCCACAAGCACTGATTTATATACTCTTGTAAGGTATCTGAGACCACAGTTTTGCCAGCCAGAGAAATCACGAGCAAAGATATGGAAATAACTGTAGATTATAAACTTGCACAGTAATTTCTTTCACCCCACAGCTTCTTTTTAATGCAAATGATCTCTCTGATCTTCCGCTCTCTACAAGAAGCCTAATTGTTTCATGCCTAACGACCATCATTTGTCCCTTGTCCCTCCTCACACTTTCTCTTTCTCTTTCTTTCTCTCTTTATTTACAGTGAACCAAACGCCCTGCCTTGGACCTTTAAAGATTATAGCCCGATGGTATTTCGCAAGATCCGCGAATACTTTAGCTGCGATGCACGCGTGTACATGGTACGTCCTTTGTCTCTCCTGAGTGGAGGAATTACAATATATTGGGCGAAGATTTGTTCTTGTAACAGTGAAAAATGCAGTTTTGTTTAGGTCCTGAGAAAATTCTGGGCAATGCTTTGTTTTTAGGCAATCTGTGTGCTCTCTGTGAGGTAAATGACGAATGTTCGTTCAATGGAGGTTACAATAGATTGATTTTTTAATGTTTGTTTGCAATCAGGTGGTGTCCACAGCGCGGAGTGGCTCTTTTTTCTACAAGTCAAACGATGGTCGCTTTCTAATAAAGACTCTGCCTCCTGATGAGTTTTCTTTTCTAAGGAGAATCCTTCCCAGCTATTTTCAGTACATTATGACCAACCCCAATACGTTGCTGACACGATTTTATGGCATGCATTCTATGCGGCAGGTACCTTGTTTTCTCTCCACAAGTTACCTCTTTGGCTCAAGGAGACTTTAACAAGATCTTCTTAATTGTGGAATATATTTATTATATAGGGCAAGAATCCTGAGATTAATTTTGTTGTGATGGAAAATGTTTTCAACTCTGAGATAGCGATTCACCAACAATATGACCTCAAGGTTTCCTCTCCTCTCTCCTAGCCTACCTCCACCAAATCAAGGCTTATGGCCTATCATACATCTGCTCTCTTATTGCTGCACGCACAACAGGGGTCCACAATAGATAGACTTGTCCAAGTGGACGAAGAGAATTTTGACCCCTCCATAGCTTTGAAAGATCTGAACTTCAATCGTAAGATTAGAGTTGGGTCATCGATCAAAGCGCAGCTGATGGAACAAGTCGAAAAAGATACACGGGTACTGTTTTTGCTCAACATATAAACATATAATTCACTATTTTTTTTTTAGAATCACAGAAAGAAAGAAGTTATATATATGTTGCTGAGTGTTAAGACTCTTTTATTTTCCCTTTGTTGACACAGTGGATGGCGAACCACAACATTTGTGACTACAGGTAATCCATTCCCTTTGAGCTCTGCAGAGACCTCCAGTCCCCTCTCCTCCTTTCGCTCCTGCTTGACTTTAACAATTCCTTCTTCATCATATATATAAATATGTATGTAGTTTTTTGGTGGGACTGCATTTTATTAGCAGCGAGGCTTCCACTAGACAGTCGTACGGCATCCCACAGCCAACGTAGCAAATTCTTTCTTTCTTCTTCTTCTGTCTAATATTATATGTGGACCTGTTCAGGCGAGCGCTGGCAAGGGATCCATCAGTCTTTCGAACGTACCTGGGAGGCATTGCATCACTTGAAGGCGATGAAATATATTATCTGGGTAAGTCTTGAGCATATTTCAAACTTTTACTTCTTTCTTTCTTTCTTTCTTTCTTTCTTTCTTTCTTTCTTTCTTTCTTTCTTTCTTTCTTTCTTCTTCCAATCCTTTTCCTCCTCAGGTGTTTGTTTCTTTTTTGAAACATATTTCAATGATTCATTGTTCTTCTTCTTCTTCTTCCTCTTTTCATCTCTGCACAGCAATAATAGATATCTTGACCCAGTATTCATCAAAGAAAAAAGGAGAGCGCCTGCTCAAGTCCCTAATACACGATGCTGTACGTACTTTTTCCCTTTTCACTGTACCAAACAGCTCTTTTCTTTATCTCAACAAATTAATGCATTATTAAGTGACACTCATCATCATCATTATTATTATTTCTTCTTTGCTCTCTGCTCTCTGCTCTCTGCTCTCTGCTCTCTGCTCTCTGCTCTCTGCTCTCTGCTCTCTTTCCTTCTGGTTGGCATTTATGAACTTCAGAACCAAATATCAGCAATGCCTCCTAAGCCCTATCAGTTGCGATTTCAGCGATATGTAAATAGCATTATTGTATGAAGTTGAAGAAGAAGAAGAAGAATGAAAAGTTGAAGAATAAAGAGTTCATTTGAGTTGAAAACGAGTTAAATAAAATTGTGTGAACACGCTTTCTTCATCTCAAAGAACGAGGAGTGGTGGTGTTCATCTTCACCACCACTGCACACCAGATGAAGAGATGGTTGTGGCCTGATGGGAGTCATTCAAGATCCTCATGCAGTTAACTGCTCCAGCGCTTAAGAAGCTTTTATTATAGAAAAAATGTTGTGTTGAATAGAATACAGTTTTGACTGTTACTTCATATTTTAAAATAATAACACATTGATTTTTTTTCGAAGTTAATCCTTGGTCTTTAAAATGCTCATTTTAATAACATCATGTTTTTGAATATCTTAGTAACCTATTATTTTTAAACATTAAAAAAAAAGGACATCCTCTGCTTTTAAGCAAAATTCTTTGGGAATTAGAATAACATTATATGGCTTTTGTGCGTCTCCCACAGAGACATTTATTATTATACCAAGATCCTAATAGATTGGTGGTGGATGGTCCTCACAATCTGTGGCCTCTAGCTTTGAGGGTGACTTGTGAGACCACAAATGAATGGAAAAAGAAAGAAAGACACTTTCATGAAAATTCAACTTAATATTAAAAATGAACATATCAACATATTTACAATTGTGTGTATGTATGTACAGAGGAGAAACTATTTTCCCACGAGCAAACCTCTCTTTCCCTTCTCTTATGTACTTCTAGTAGGGTTCGTGCAGAGACACTCTCCATGTCTTTTGAATGGCCCTTCCTTTGATCTGCTTCTTCCAGTCTTTGTAGCAGTAGACAAGCTCTGTGTCAGTCTGTATTTTGATCTTGTCGCCATCAGCGTCCTTGTATCTGATGTCCAGTGCCTTGTTGTGCATGGCCTGCACCCACTCTCTCAGGCAGTCATATGACAGTTCGCTGGTCTTGAATCTGACAATGGAGATGTCGTCCAGGTATTCCACCTTGACCCCAATGCAACCACTCTCTGCACACAGAGACACAAACATTGCATTGTTTGTGCACTTGGGATAAGATTTGGTTGTAGAAGCTGCGTAGCGAGATGGAGAGGCTGTATGAGGGGGTGCAGAGGTTGAACGCGTGGGCCTAGGCGAAGCCACATAGAGGCTTGGCAAGGTGTTGGAGGAAGAAGAGGCAAAGAGAGAAGAAGAAGAATCGCAGACTGACGAAGACGCTGTTGACATGGCAGAATAGAAGGAAGCGGTGGACACCAAGCTGAGGTCCTCTTCCAGTTCCTCTCTATCATTGAAGCAGGCAAGGCCCCCATCCAATTGAAGCTTCCTGACTGCCTTCCTCAGCTTGAGAAGGTGGCCCAGCTTGACCACTCCCATGGCAGCCAGGCTGTCTCTGTCAGACTGAAGCAGTTGTTGGCCATCCACATTGTGTTTCTCAAAGGCAGCAGCATACTGTGCCATCTCTAAACTCCTGAGCCAAGCAGCTACGTCTCTGCTGCTCCATTTACTGATTTCCATCCTGGAGCAACTGACAGTTTGCTCAGCCGGCCGCCTCTGCTTCTTGTCCGCTCTTGTGTCCTTTAGTGCTCTGAGTGCCTTCATTCTTGTTCTTCTTGTTTCGCTGGCCTGAGGAAATGATAAGACAACTGTCTAACTAACTAACTACAATGCCCAGCGAGATAGTCATAACGAGGGTGGTGGAACATTAAACGATTTCCCTAAATCAATCACCCTGCAACAACAGGAGACAAAGCCATTGGGCTGAACACCACCTTGAGGATCTCTCGTGCAGTGACAGTTGGCACGACTGTGAGATGTGTGCATTAGTACGGAGGCCCGTTTCCAAGGCATCACAGACAATACCACATTGTGTGTGACCTTTTAAGCCGTGAGCCAACGGTTCCACCACTCTCAAAATGGAACACAATCAATCATTGGAAATGAAGCCTTAATAATAATTAATTCAGGATCATTCGAAATGGCCAATGAAAAATCAAACAAATCAATTGACCAAAAACCAATCAATACTGTAAGCTTAATAGAATTTTAAATTGGTCAATGGAAATCAATCATTTAATTGAATTATAACATTTTAAATAAATAAAATATTGAAAGTTAAAATAGACCTATGGTGGTGCCATATTTAAGGAACTCGCGGGTTGGGCGCTTTCCTCTTTGCGTGTTTCATGTCTTCGTGATGTGGTGAAGCAATGTGACAGCCCACCAAAGGAGGCCAGTTACTGTTTGTGTGTGGCCCACGGCTTGATTACAAAAGATTGCGAGCAAGAGGGGTGCATGCAGCATGCTACAACCTGCAGACCCACACGACCTATGCGACCTGGTTCCTACACGAATGCAGGAAAACCAGCTGACCACCAACGAGATTACTAGCCTTCTCTCTACACTTCTTCTAAACTTGGAAGTTCCACACTTCTTCTTCTTCGTTCACAAGACATCATGACTTGGTTGGTTGGTTGAGTTTATTGTTGGAGGGGGGGGGGCGGTGCAACCACTGTGTTGTTTTTAAATGCTTGATGAATAGATGCTGGAAAGCAAAGGGTCTGATTCTTCTTTCTTTTCCTTCCATTTGCTTGTGATAAACTTGAAGGCATTGTTGTTGTTGTTGTTGTTACTTTGCTTGGCTTTCGCAGGGGAACGAGGTGTTGATTTTTGGCTGTCTCTGAGTATGCTTATTCGCACAACAGGAATCGACTCTTCTCCACTGATGTACAGTTCTTCCTCCGCTGTGGGCGTCTCACTTAGTCCTTGTTGTGACACCTCGTTCGTTGACTCATTGTTGTTTTCATTGCTGCTATCAAGTGTTCGTTTGCCATGAATCGGGCTCTCATCATATACAGTTGTTACATTCTCAGGATCGTACAGTATTTCTTTGTTTTTCCATTTCTTCAGAATCATGAAGGTGTCTCTAAACTCTGGCCTCTTTGCAGGGTTGACATCCCAGCATTGCCTGTGAATACAAGGAGAGCAACAACTGAGAATGATGATGAACTCACCAAGCAATCAGGTCTCTGGAGAAGCACATACCTCATGAGAGAAGCAAATAGAGGTGGACAGTTGTAAGGAATATCTGGTCGCCGTCCAGCTATCAGCTCCTCTGTTTGGGAGAAAGAGAGAAAGAAGTAAAAAATCTGAAACAAACGAGAATTTTTAGTTAGAGAGTTTTGTTTTTATACCTGGCCGCAGTTCCACGTATTGACGTGTATACAATTCCCTAGAATAAGGAAATTAGATACCTGCACTGAGAAAGCAAAAGCAAAGCGACAGAGGACTTACCATAAAATTAAGCCAAAAGAGTACACATCACACTTATGGGAATATTTTAAAGAGTATACCTCTGAGAAAAGAATTCTATTAATATAAATATTAATAAGAATGATTGAAAGGATTAAGTGTTAATACCTGGGGCTATGTATATGGATGAACCTGCTATAGACATGATATGGCCAGACGAGTTGGCTGCTTCTGAGTGAAACATTTTAGAAACACCTTTATGATGGAAAGATTGAATGTGTGAGCACAAGACAAAAAGATTTGAACGTGAAGAGTGGCCTTCAGATTATTCAGAAAGAAGGAATAGATACCAAAATCGCCCACTTTGATTGTATAATGTTTGCCCACCATTAAATTCTATTAAGTACAAAGTTAATATGTATAATTTCATTCTTCATAGAAAGAAGTGAACATAGGAGTAATCAAGAGAACTTGTGTTACCTGTGGTTTCAAGTCTCTGTGTATAATTTTTGCCCTTTTCAAACAGGTGAAGAAGAAAATTATCAGACATCTACAGACCACACAGGGGGAGAGAGAGCAGAGAGAGCCTACTTATGTATAACGGCCATTCCTCTGCATATGTCTCTGGCCATTTTTCCTAATAGCTGTGGAGGAAGCTCAATACTTGGGTCATCGAGCACCGTTCGAAGGTTGTCTCGCTTCAAATACTCAGAGACTACATTTAGAAAGACCATTAGTAGATAGACAGACAAACAAAGGGGAATGCAAAACAATTATTGTACCTATGCACACGTTTGGTGGCTGTATACATGCTCCATAGAAACTTACTATGTTTTCGTGCCGCAAAGAGCTGTGGTAGAAGAAAATGTTGTAATGGAATTGTTTGAAGATGAATTGCCACACCAGCATAATATCAGACATTGAAGAGTAGAATGAAATACCTCATAATTTTGATCTCATTAAGGAAATCAATTAAGTCACGGCCTTCTTGAAGCAGATGATTCAATTTCTTGACTGCTACAACTGTATCGTTCCTAAGTTGTTGTTTTGTCAAAACGGTTATTGCGGATGCAAAAAGAAAAGGAAAAGCAGAAAACAATTTGAAGAATAGATCAAGAGGAAGAGTTTACCATACGGCTTTCATTACAATACCCCCTGCTCCTCCTCCTATTCTTTCCACAATGTGTAATTCATTGTACGGTATTAAAAAATTCTTCAGCCCAGGATACTTTCTGACATTGTCCAGTAAATTAATTGTCTCTGATAATCGGGCCCCACCCGAGCTGTACTTCCTTCCAGGAGAGGCTATGGTATCACCAACATTGGGCGGACTGCCATTGATTACTTTTCCATCTCTCATGTCTTTGGTTTCACCAGTGTAGGAACTGACTGCGCTGTACCCGTCTTGCTCATCTTCACTCTGACAATCACCATCTGCCAGCAAATTAGGCAAGGATTCACTAAGTTTTGAGCTTGGGTGAGACTTTGCATAGTTTGGTGCACTTGGAACATGAAATAGCTTGTATTCTGTGGTTCCATGATCAAGAGTCTCAATAATTTTGCCAAAGAGGAGCGAAGATATCGGCAAGAGCTCAGCAAAGAGATAGAGAGGCCCAACATAAAGAGGATAGAAGGTTGTCTTAGCAAATTTCTCATCCCAGTCACTGTTCATTGATGTAACACAATCAAGTCCACGCCATATTCGAGCTAAGATCCATACTGCCATCACAGCATCGGTCTGAGAAACGTAGAGAATCAATGAAACATAGAAGAGGAATAAAATAAGAGACTAAGAAGATACCCTATTAACTAAAGCCCACCAAGGCATTTTAGTTTCTGTAATATCGTTACTTTGCCTTGCACGTCTCTCCAGGTGCTTTACTACGGCTATAGCTATAAACACAACGCACACTAAAGAGAACTCCAAGGCACCCATATACCAGCCCGCTACGATCCTTCACAATGAACAGAATTATTTGATTATTTTCTTGAATGCCATTTCTGAAGTGTTGCAAATTGGCTGTGTGTTGTTGACTATTATGCAGTGGGGAGTTTACCTTTGCATTATTTCAAAATAGTCTTCTCCTAGCCATACCATCACGGTAAAAATTACTGATTGGGTCACTTGAATAATCACTATTGACATAACCTGTGATTGAAAAATGAAACAAAAATTGTTACTTATCATAGGGAATTACACTTACTTGTTGCTCTAATATTTCATATCTCACCCCAGCGTTATGAAATCTCTCTCTTGCTCATCGTGTACATACCTCAATGGGAAGGAGCCACAATCGAGTTGAGCGGTACGAAAATGTGGGCATGTGCCGTGATGCAGCCCACACTCGAATCCTAGTCCAGCACACGCACACATGTGAAAGAGTTAAATTACGTTGAAAGGAAAAAAATAATACCATGGGCCCTTCTCTCCACACTCTGACATGCAAACAAAGGAGGAGAAGAGTCTGCACACATACACTTCTTTTTCTTAGAGACAGAGAGAAGACAGAACATGATTTGTGCATGTAAATGTTTTACCATAGTCGCAGGAGGATGATGAAAGCAGCAATGTTGAGGAACTCTGGAAAAAACCAAAGAAAGAAAAAAACATGGACATTCATCTCGATGTGCAGCAGTATGAAGAATATTGCACGACCTATAATGACAGGCAGATGTTAATTTACGGGGGGGGGGGAAGCTGATGCAATTCCAAATAACAAAACAATACCTATGGCACTGAACCAAACAAGCAAGAGAAATATTCTGGTCCTTATTTGCTTGATGCCTCGCCTTTGGAAGTACCAGATGAGCAGCACCCTCACCAGAATGGCCAAGGCGCTGACCCCGAAGAGAGCAACCAGGATGACCGCGGCAGCAAGGCTCAGGTTGTTGGTGTAGACGGTCGTCGTGGCATGGTCTTTGACGCCCATCTGGGAGGAATCAAGTGAAGCAGAAGAAGGAAAGAAAAGAGAAGAGGATCAGACACCCCAATGACACACACAATACACAACAATACAGTATTGTCGACAATTAGAAGGAAAGCAGTTGTTAGGTACAATTGCCCTACACACCGTCGCATACAACTGTCTACAAAGAACTTATAAATTGTGACAAAAGGATGATCCAATGCAATCCCAATTCGAGGAATTTATCTGGTTTACTAGTTTTATTTCTTTTGGTCACCAAAAAAAGATAATATTTTGCTAATTATTTTTTTGTATTTATTTATTTTGTCTTGCCACTGGATTTTGTGTGCAGTCCAATTAATAATTGTAATGTGGCTGATGGATAGCACTGGTATCCACAAACACTTTCTTGTCTTGATGATGATAGTCACAATAACTGATACCACAAAGTTGTAATCCTCTTCTCATTTCCTCTTTAGCAGAGCGTTCGATTGTCACTGCTTCGGCCCACCATAGTGAAGGAATTGATTGGTGTTGCACTCAGCTATGAATGAGCATAGTTCCTTGTGTTGCACATTCTAACGCACTGGCTCAGTTAAGCTGGCAACAAACTGAAGATTGGCTGGACTGACAACTTCCACCAGGCGGTTCAACGGTCGGTTCACAAGTACTGGGACGCTCTCTATCTCTGCGTTATCTTGTGAAGTGAACCAGGAGATATGAAGAGTTGCTTTACATGTGTGTTGTTATTGTTGGCAAGCTAAGGCCTGCGAGAGAGCAGAGAGAGCAGAGAGCAGAGAGAGGTGCATACTTGTCTCTGAAGTAAACAGCGCTTTTATGGTCCGCATCGGAGCACTGAGGACCCCTGTGATGTGGGGCACAGAGGAAAGGAACCGCAGCTTGCGCGGTATCTCTGCTGCAGAGACAGTCTTTGTCAAACAACTTCTCTCTTTCTGATAACATAAGCGCACGTTGACCAAGAAGGGGGTATTAATCAAAAGAGCATGAAGACGCCAGGAACGCAAAAGAGTCGGAATCTCTGGCCAATAAAAAATCAAAAAATCTGAACAGCCAATGACAACATTCGTTTTTGGTCTACTTTTTTGATTTACCATTGGACAATAATAGTAACCAATTAAATTCAACTTTATCAATTGCTTATTTATTGATTTTTATAGGATGGAAGGCGAAATGGAGAAAATTTTCATTTCAGTTTTCCTTTCACTAAATTACAATAAATCACACGACCTCCGGGTTCAAGGACCACCACGAACACCAAGTCATCTCCCTGAGAATTTTTATATTCTTTATCATCAAAATAATAATACCCCACAGCTGCTTTGCCATATGACAAGGCGGCTTCAATGTCGTATGCACCACAGGAAAATAGCCCCTCCAGGCCTGCCAAGAACAGAGTATGGGGATCCATCCGTTCTGACGAGGGCAAACTCAGTGCAAATAACGGTGAAAAGAATGGCATACAGCAGATGAGGAGCAATAATGAAAAGAGGGGGGGCACTATTTCTTCTTCACGTGGTCACATCCGCTCGGCCAGTGTGACTTTGAATGACTCCAAAGACAAGGCCAACAAGCTGAATCCACTCCAACGAAGCAAAGATGATTCACTCATCTACAATTTTACCAAAAGAAAATCGAAGAAGAAGGAGAGCAATGCTGCTGCTGCTGCTCAGGCCAAGTCTTCTTCTGCTGACCAAAACAAGGAATCCTTCAGAGGAACGACGAAGATGCCCACTTGGGCTGAAATTAGACTATTTAGTAAAATGAGTGATGAGGCCTATGAGAAGTTTTATGTGAAGGAGACCATCGAAGGTCTAAATGCACACGAATTAGCTGAGAGATTGAAGGTGCCAAGGCCTGTATACTTCGACGAGACCTGCACTGTGCAGATTCCCTTTTGTTTCTTTGTGGATGAAATCCTGAACAGCAAGGAGAAGAAGAAGGAGAAGAAGCTGATGGGCAGAGAGCAAAAGGAAATGGAAATGGAAGATACAAGGACCAAAGAGCTGAAGAAGGCAATAGTGGACCAAAGGCTGGGGAGTTATAGAAAGATGAAGAGCAGCAGATACTACTGGGAGGAAGGACAGAAGGACAGGAAGACGGAAGGGCCAAAGAAGATGCAATTTAATGACAGTGGTGATGATGTTGAACGAGAAGGAAAGAAGAGGAAGAGGGATGATGCTGATAACAAAGAAGAAGTGAAAAAGACTGGTCATTCATTGTGGATATCAGATGAAGGTATGTTTCGTGTTCAATGTGGAATGTACCGCAGTTGTTTTTGATCTCATCCTTTCTCTTCATATGGCTTTGTTTGTTTCGTCTAGAGGAAGCATCAGAAGAGAATTTCTGTAATTCCAATGAATCTGAGGAACAGGAGAAGACGAAGCACTGCATGAAGCGACAGTGCATCGATGCGGCACAGGCACAGGCTTCATCAGAAGATCAAACACAGGAGACTTCTCAGCAAACAAAACTGCAAAACAAATCCACACAACTTATACAATTTGAAGAGAACGTCCTTGGGCCGTTGAGAGAGACCAAGAGAAAGGAAGCTCTTCATGCTGTGATGAAGTACTTAGAGCTCTTTAGTAGCGAACAGACTGCAGAAGTCATGAGGTGCCTAGAGCAGGACGTCGCCAAGCGATTGGAAAGGCAAAATGAAGTGAAAGCACATATTAGAAAACAAAAGAGAGACAAAATGAAGGAGAAGCTCAGTTTGATGCGAAGGGAGCAACAGAGACATGGATTTGGCAAAAGCAATGCAGAAGAACAGGAGAAAGCGCAAAAAATAGATACTTGCATTAGTGTGCCTGACGACGAAACGAAGCAAAGTCCAAGAGCAAGAACAGAGGAATTGGCAGATGTAGGAACTAAAAAACTTAAAAAAGAGAAGAAGAGTCGTGGCATATTTGGTTTTGGAACGGTCAAAGGAAAAGCAAAGGAGGAAATAGTGGAGAGAGAAGAAGAGACCAAAGGCACTTTGAAACAAAAGAAAGAGGAAAATGCAGGCATTCCAGATTTAAAACTAAAGAGAAAGAGCGGCTCTGGGGAGACAAACGACGAAAGGCAACCAAGTCCAAGAAGTAGAAACAGAGAAGAAGGAAAGAGGCACTTTTTTAAAAGGAGTAAAGAACCGCAGAACGATGATCAGATCAAGCAAAAAGAGCAAGAGATTGATATACCTGAAGGGAAAAATCGATGCATTGATGATTCTGGCTACAAAGAAGGGCAGAGTGACGCAGAGAGTGAGGAGAGAGGTAATGATAGCACTGGAAAAAAGGAGAAGGACAGTAAGGGGCAAACAAAGAAAAAGGATAAAAAGCAAAGCAACGAGTATGTGGATTACTCACTTTTGTTAGAAGAAGAGAAGGAAAGGGAAAATGCAGCAATGCAGAGAGAGAACAAACCTGTGCTTTCCCCATTTAGTAACAATACAGTAAAGAGAAAGAAGGAAAGTGGACCATATGATATCTTTATTTTTGGAGCAAACAGGTCAAAGAAAGGGGAAATCAAAGATAGTGAACTTGGAGCAGAGAAAGGAGACGAGAATAAAGACAGATACATGGCTTTTGTTAATATTAGAGATAAGAAGGATGACAAGAAAGAGAAAAGAGAGAAGCAAGAAGGAAAGGAAAGTATGAGAGGAAAGCGAGAAGGGAAAAGTGTGAATGAGGAGAATGGAAAGAAAGAGGAAATGGAATGGGAGGAGCTCTGGAGCAGAACAGAGGCACAAACAAAGAGACGACCTTCAACCGATGCAGTTTATGAGCAGTGGAAACTAGACAGGCTAAAACAAAAAGCTGATAAGCAGGAAAAAAGTGCAGATTCTTTTCTTGAGGAACAAGCAATGCATACGCATAGAGCGAAAAAGACAAAAGAAATAAGTGTTTCTGAAAGTGATTTTGTCTTTGCCAAAGAAAGAGGAAGGGCTTTACTGAATGAACAGGGCACAGAACAAATGTGGCAAAGTGAGAGATTGCCAAGACATGAAGAGAAAGACAAGAGGAAAGGTTTTAATCTCTCTCTTGGTTCTAGCAATAAGAATGGCAACGAGAGTGGCAGCAAAGCTAAGAGCAGCACAACCCACCTTATCCAGTACGACTCCCGCAGTACAAGTGCATTGTTTCTGACCAAGTCTCCCAAAGAAGAATCAAGACAAATGAGGAAGGAGTGGAAGAAAAGGGAGAAAGAGGAAAAGAAAAATGAAGAACAGAGGCTGAAAGAAATTAAAAAGACACTGCAAAAGGAGAGGAAATATGTGAAGGCCTTTGAAAAGAAAAAGGAGAAAGAGGAAAAAGAATATCTCAAGACAATTGAAAAGATAGAGAAGAAGCAAAAACAAGGCAAAAAGAGCAGAATTCTATTCCAGCCATTTATGGGACTCACCCAACCTTCTGGTACTTACCAGAAGATATTTTGCTATTTCTTTCACTCCATTTCATTTTCTGACATGTCCAAACAACTACCATGATTCAACAGATGAAATCTATCTGCGGACGTTTCCCTTTGTTGGAGAATTTAAACAGAGCCTTGTAGCTATCATCGAAGGCGATGGGCACCCAAAAACATTTGTAGTCAAAGAGCATTCTTACAGGTACTTGTGTAACACAAAAGCAACCAAGAATATTCCTTCCACCCTCTTCTGAAATGATTTCAATGTATTCAAATTGCTAGGTCGTATCGAAAGGGACTGCCAGAAAACACAAATGGAAAAGAGAAATCAATAAACAGAGATTGTATAACTGAGGATTTGACAGAAGAGACTAAGGAACTAAAAGACAAGTCTCAACGAGACAACATGGAAAATCAAGAGGACAAAGACGGGATGGCGTTTCAGCCGTTTGTAGAAACTCCAAATGTATATACAGTTTGTGTGCGAGGTACCAAGAACAAGAGAGATGCCATGACTGATTTGAAGTGTCTAAAGAGGTATGTGAATATGATTATTATAATGAACCCTGTTCTCATTCATCGTCTCACCTTGTTTCCAATTTGGAACTGTGGCACAGATGGAAGCAAGAATTTGACAACCAAGTTGTACATACAGGCTTTGCTATGTCAACCAAAGCAATTTTTGACCGTTGGAAAGTGGATGTGGGACCCAAAATCCCCTGTAATGCAAATCTGAGGTAATTAGTAACAACATGATGTGCATAAACATAAAATAGCATTAGAATTAACAGATATTGCCTTTGATAGAATTATTGGACACTCTCTGGGGGGCAGCGTGGCGGCCTTGCTTGCAATACTTCTGAAAAATGCCAAACAATACAACTATACCATACAGTCTGTTGTCACTTTTGGCCAACCCATGCTCACAGACAGGTACCTGATAGTTCTCTTGTCTTCTCTCTAAATGTGAAGGATCGTTTTATTAATGTTCAGTATTGTTGGTTGACAGTCGTGGGGCACACAAATGGCATAATCGCAGTGCTGGGGGAATCCCACTGTTTAGAATTCAAAATCAGTTTGACCCTATTCCTGCAATGCCTCCTCATATGCCTTTTACATGCCATTCTCCAAAAAATTCAGGTGTGCAGCGAAATATATTTTCCTCTGACCCCATGCATACCTCTTTTCTTTACTTAACGTTAAATGTCATTAGGTTGCTATTACCACTTCGGTCGTATGCTGCAGTATGGGAAGGAAATGCAGCTGGTAGTATCAAGATCTGTGAGTTGCTCTCCTGGTATATCGAGGAAGTCAGTACCCCCCATACATGGATATGAAGTAACACATCAATCATATTGTCTAAGGCTAAATAGCCCTTTCTCTTTCTCTTTATCAGGTTTGGTCCAACTTATCATTATATGCGTATTGCCAAAGGAGGTTATGAGTACACCCTGCTAGAAATCTTACAAAATGCAAGGTCGTGTGAACATTATGAAGAACATCTGAAGATCTCACCTTTTGATGTTCGTAGAGTAACACCTAGCAAGGTAACAAAACATAACTATAACTAGAAATGTCAAAGCATGAGAAGTAACAATTCTGTATTTCTCTCTCACAAACAGTTGCAGACAGATTGTATATTGTGCAGGGGAATACCATGTATAGAAGGCAAACAGCAATCTGTTTGCCCAGATGATGATATCATAGATGAAGAGAGGGAGGGAGGGCAAAAAGACAGTTCACAAGAAGAAAGCTGCATCTCTCTAAGAAAAAGAATTAAACTGAAGGTGAGAAGTATAGCAAGCCAGGATAACGATGTCCTCAAACCAGACACCAACAACAATTGTACCACTGATGCAAATTCTCCAAAAGTTGGGGTAGCTACAGACTGTGGGCCCAAGGAGACAAGCCCAAGATCAAAAAGCCCTAGAAGCGAAGGACTGAAGAATTCTTCCAGTGAAGAACATACATAATAAAATAGTATATGAAATTTTTTGCTAACTGGCCTAAAAACTATCTTTGTTGAACAGTCATTCAACATACAGCCATGGCCAACATTCTTTCAGATATGAAAAAACAAGCTCAACAAGCTACAGAGACACTGCTTCTTTCAAAGAGTTGAGAAATATATGATAAATGGTTTGAAAGGTTTAAAAAATGGCAAGTTGAACACAAAGTCTAAAAGTATTATTCTGAGTTTATTTTGTTGGCTTTTTTTTAAGATTTGATAAAAAATCAGTTCAAAAGCTTTAATTTTATTACATTATCTTCAGTTAAAAAGTAAAAATGTCCTATATATTATTATAGATTATATTTTTAATCTTTTTTTGTCTCCTTTACTGATTGATTTTTTAGACTTCATTGTGTTGGAAGATTTGTAAATTAACCCTATAGATGATCTTTTTTTTAACTGTTATTAAAAAGATTATAATATTTTTAAACAAACCTAATGTTATCAAGTACACTAGATATATAATTTAACAGACTGTAGTAACTTAGATTACAGATGCAGAGGGTGATAGGGATGGCCTACTGAGATTACCTTGAGAGACTAAGACTAAAAACACTAAGGAAACTAAGAGAAAGGGGACATGAAATAAGCCACCTAATTAACTGGAATAAGAAACAAGAGATGCAATAGTGTAGAACTCGTTACAGAGATTCAGATGATATATGTTTTATTGATGGGTGACAAGGTGGAAGGGAGAACAAGACTTAACAAAGGAGGGAGTTTACTAAAAGTTTAGGGACTAGGAAAACTAGAAGTGTCTTGGAGCAGACTGACTGAGATGACTGGGCTTGGGCTTGAGCTTGATCTAAAGCTTGGTGCTTGATGCTTGGAACTTAGAGCTTGGTGCTTGAGCTGGTTTTAGAGCTTGATAACAGATGGATAATCAAAAAACAAGAGAGAGGTAAATAAAAGAATATAAGATCTTTAAGAGAGTTAGGCTCAAATTAAAGTGATGAAATAAAACTGAAAATGGCTAGATAAATGGCTATTAGGATGAAATTTTTAACATTATTTCTTCTTTCTTCTTTGATGTTATTGATGCTCTTGATGTAAGTTATTGGGGCTTGGTTTGCTTGAGTGTTTGGTATAAAACTGAGTCACTAGGTCTAAGGCATGTTTAAATTATCTTTTAGTTCTCAAGTTCTATCTTCTGATCTAAAGCCTTCCCAGTTAATCAAGTACTCTAATTTCTTGCCTTTCTTCTTTGAGTCTAAGACTTGCTTGACTTCTCACTCTGTACTTGTTTATAACATAATAGAAGAAGGTGGTGGGACCACTCTGTTAGAGATAAAAGAAGAGTGATAAGGTTTAAGAAGTAAAATATAAAAGATTAAGTGAATCTTAAGAGTTAAAAGAAGTTATAATTAAAAGGTGACTAGGTTTATATGCTTAAAGATAGAGAAGGGACTTAGGTGCTTGTAGTTTAATTAAAAGAAGTTGTAGTTGAAAGGTGACTGGGTTTATTTACTTGAAGATAGAGAAGGGACCTAAGTGCTTGTAGTTTAGCTTAAAAGAGGGCCTAGTGGTTGAAAGGTTATAAGTGTAAAGCCAGACTTAGTCTCTAACTTTAAAAGTGTAAGGTAATCTATGAGTGTTTACATAGTGTGAGGAGAGAGTTTGAGCATGAGTTATCTGCTTTTAAAAGTAAGAGGAAGGTAACTAGAAGTGTTAAACTCTGTTAAAGGCAGCTAGAAATAAAGTGATTGTATGTAAAGAATGAAAAGTGACTAAAAAATCACTCTGAGGATGATAGCTATAGTTAACAAAGAAGGGTAAGAGTGAAGTGGTAGAGTGTTGAGCATTGTTATAGGCAAACTTAGCATAAAGAAGAAAAGAAGCTCAATTATCTTGCTCATAGTTAATGAAGCATCTGAGGTACTATTTTAATACTTAGTTGACTCTTTCAGTCTGATTATTAGTTTGAGGGTAAAAAGTTAAAGAGAGTTAGGTCTTAGTGTTTATGAGAGAGAAAAGAGCTTTTTAAAACTTAGACTTAAACTGTGGTCTTCTGTCACTGATGATAGTAATGATAGGGATGGCCTACCTTCTCAAGGTACTGAGATTACCTTGAGGGACTGGGACTAGAAACACTAAGGAAACTAGGAGAAAGGGGATATAAAATAGGCCACCTAACTAACTGGAACAAGGAACGAGAGATGCAACAGTGTAGAACTTGTTGTAGGGATTCAGATGATGTGTGTTTTATTGATAGGTGACAAGGTGGGAGGGAGAACAAGACTTAA
>CDFI01107584.1:1309-14540 GCA_000826405.1 Acanthamoeba divionensis | reverse complement strand
GTGCTGAGTTTGCCTACAACAATGCTCAACACTAATTACTTTCTCTCTGTCCTTATCACCTCTGCCAGAAAGACTATTCTGTTGTCAAATGTACATTTCTTACAAAAGTGACACAATCTTGCTCTTGAAGAGTTCTAACTAGCGTTCCATGCTTTTAAGAAAAGGTTTAATGAATTTTAAACATCATGTTGTTGTTGTTGTCATCACTATAATTATGGCTGGAGTGTATTGAATAAATAGATTTTTGGTGGTTGTATCTCCTTGGCTCCATAGTTGGACAGAAACTGGAAAGTCAACACATTGACCCTCTGAGGCACAGGAAACTCAAAGCACAGATAGGTCTTCGCCTTCGCCTTGGGCACCACAAAGCGACCAACAGCGTTGAACGATACAATGGCGCCCTTGGAGTCGCCTGTCACAATGCCCAGCACTCTGATGAGCTTCACCTGCGAGGACACGCCTTCCTCTCCATGTCGTACCAAGACCACAAAGCCAGTGATGGTGCACAATTCCACTGCTATGTCTATCATCTGCTTGCCATTTCTGTACAGCGCCCAAAGGGGGCTCACTTGGTTGTAGGTCTTGTGAGAAGGGGTGGCCAGGATTTGGTCATACGTTGCTCGGTCCTTACCCATCAGAGGTACATTGCGTATCGTCAAGGGCTGATGTTGCAATGACGAAAAAGGTCCTGGGAACAAAAAGTTTGAAAGGGCCTGAGTCGGAGTCTGAGTCGGAGTCGGAGTAGGCATAGATGATCGGAGTTGTTGATCCTGACGTTGTGGAGCTTGCATTGGTGTGGATAGAGAAGCTGACGTTGATGAGGCAGTATGTAAAGACTGTCGTGAGCCCAGGATGCCAGGTTTACGCATTCGATTGGGGTTCACCACTGAAGCTGATGAGTCGGGTAAAAGAGTTTCTGAGAATTGAGCAAAGGAAGACTTGTTGGGCATAGGCTGGTCAGAATTTCTTGACTCATTCTCTGGCATATCAGCGCGAGTGACATTAGTTGTTGTGCTCTTTGTTCTTGCTTTGTCTCGCTCTCTCGCGGCAGAAGAAACGAAGCGGTACTCGCTGATCTTATGTCCAAAGATGAGCAGCCTTCCGAGATGCAAGAAGGGCACAGCCTCAGAGGCCTGTGCACGCTGCTCTGCTGGAGGCAACTTAAAATGGAAAGAAATCATGCGACACTCAACAGCATGGTCCAAATTGAACTGCAAATAGTCTTTGCTCTCTATCTATAGCCAAAGAATACACCAAAAAAAAAATTAGATCTTCCCTGCACTTTTAATTAAAAGGAAAAAAACGTATGACAACAAAGAAGAGATACCTTGTGCCCTGTTTTGCTGTAATCAGCAAAGTTCCAGGTACCAACAGTCTTCCAATTAGGAATAGTTTTGGCATACATTATCGTGACCAACGGTGCGTCGCTTTGAGTGTACCTAATCACCAATAACAAGACGTAAAAAAGGAGAGGTTGTCCTCTTGTCATTAATTGGTTCTTATTAGTGGAAGGCTTGAACTTACCCTAGTTCATCTACAATGACAGAAAACGAATTAACGATGCAAACTGCAGGTAGGACTACCAAAATCTCGACATTTGTTGTTTCTACAGGAGCAGACCAATAGCTATCAACTGCCTGCCAAGGTCCACGAATAAATAAAGTTAAATAATTAAGATCAGCCTAATTGGGCGTGAAATGGTCTCC
Organism: Acanthamoeba divionensis; assembly: GCA_000826405.1. Taxonomy (NCBI): domain Eukaryota; phylum Discosea; order Longamoebia; family Acanthamoebidae; genus Acanthamoeba; species Acanthamoeba divionensis. Next base: position 12,834 of record CDFI01107584.1, on the reverse strand, counting down.
AGGGTAGTAATCCTCACCTCTGCTACCAAAGCAGAAACCTGAAGTGTTTCAGGAAGTAACACACTTTCTATGGGAGCTGACGACGGCTTTGTTGGCTATGTATTCATGTTAAACTCAATTTCCAGGGCAAATAGTGGTCAATTTAGGCGAGAGGGTAATACATACAACAGAAAGCAAGATTGTAGCAGCAGGGAAGTGAGCAAGAGATGGGCCTTTTCTCTTTAAAAAAGAAGTTCTACCGTGTACATTCAAAGAACTATGGTGTTGAGAATCATTTTGAGGTGGGTAGTCCAGACCTGACGTTAACCGTCCAGCGCCTAACTTATGGAGAGCGCGCACCACCTATAAGACATAGGAATGATTAATATTACGCCCAGAATAACAGAGGGTATATTTACCTTTTGCTGAAGAAACTCTTCTCGTGGCTGATCCTTCTTGAGCTTGACTACATTTAAAGTTTATATCAGATTCATGAGAGAGAGCTGAGCAGAAAGAGAATATCTTACGTATTTCACGTTGTATGCTCTGTAGAAGGTCGGCTTGTCTCAAGAGCTTGCTTCGACATCTTTTACAAACAGGCTGTGGCTTATCCCATCCAAATTCAATGATCTTAAAGTAAAGATAATTCATGGTCCATTAAAACAACTAGGCCTTTCACACTCGGTTAAAACTTGTCCAATACCTTAGTAGGCTGAGAAATACAAGAGGAACAAAATCGAGCATAGCAATAGTAGCACTGTTGCTGGCCAAAAAAACCCAAAGGACTCCTTGAGAGAACAAAAATGAGTAAAGTACTAAAAATTATATATATGCGTATGCGTCTTACCTGCATTCAGGGCCCTGGCAGACAGTGGAACGATATCTTGCCGCCTTCCTCAGAGAACGTATGATTATTAAAGAAAAGAGCATTCAAAGAAACAATGAGAGCGAAGTGCAATAGAAGAGTGTAAGGATATTTTCTGCCTTTTCGTCATGATAAAAAACAAAACGGCATGGATTGAAGTTAGGTATAAACTGTTCCAATTCTAAAAGGATGCTATCTCTTTTCGCTGCGCTGAGACCAAGACATACTCTATATTGAGAGGATAAATGATCAGAAATTTCATAATCATCAATGGAGGAAAGGCACAAGAGATGTGTTTAACAGGGATTCTTGTTCTGGTAGGGTCCTTTTTTAAAAAGAATTTTACCTAAGGCCTTCTAGTTCAAGAGTGTCTGTAAAGTCTATAGCTTTGTCTTGTTGTTTACATGTTTGGACCAATGATCTCACAGACTCTTTATAGATTTCTGTTCATAGATATGCAGTAAAATAGAAGTTAATGGCAATAACAATAAAATAACAATAAAATAATATTAGCGTTTCAAAAAGGTACCTTCTCCTTTCTCAATATCCTCTTCAGTTCTGTTCACGCTTGGTTCTCTGTTGTCTATGCTCTCTTGGTTACTAAATGGAAGCGATTGAAAAGGTGATAAGACTGTGGTGGCCATATTCAGGTGAGCAGACACCAAAAGGTGTTAAATATTACCTTTGCCTCATATGCGAGAGACTTGCATTTAGTGTTGAGAAGTCAAGAGGGTGCAGTGACCCCTCTCCTTGAAACGCTGAAGGGATTCCAAACATATCATCAACTTCAATCTCCATGGCGCTTTGTACTTCGGGAGCAGTCCCAAGACCATTCGACCACTCACCGAAACCTCGACTGACATCGCTCCAGATGTCTTGCTGGGACATATCAGTGGAAATCGCACCTGACGAATGCTTCCGCTTTCGTACATTAGAAGGAGGTTCCAATGCAGTAAGAATTTGCTGTACTTTGATAGAAATCTCCTTCTTTTTCTTATTCTCCTAATAGTATCACTTAAGTCAGATAATCTTTTTTTCATATGTGCATTGGAATGGGCTTACAAATGTTTGATATGGTGAGGAATTTGGCCGAGGCACTGTTCCTAATAGTTCAATCTTGAGGGAAGGACAATTAGATTTGGAAGGCATTGTTTATAGATTAGGTATTCTAACCTTTCCTAAAGTAACATGGCTCCCAGATAGGGCCCTGAAACGAAATAACGCAACGCGCGTTAGCGGTCCTGGCCCTGTTGTCTCTGTTTGGCAAATATGTTAATGAATGTAATGATTTAAAAACAACTGGACATGACATTTGCATCAAAGGGCAGATACCAGCAAAGTCATAAATAGAAGGTCCTTCAAAGGCAGCCCACATATGTGCAGGCACTTGGTAGTACAGCTTTGTACCCGCCGAACAGCGAGGAATTATCAAATCTTGCAGCACTATCCTAGTTATGTAAGAATTAAAGAGTTAAACGATGAAAGGAAGCTAAATGGTGAAAATAGGTATAGAAATAGAAATACAGACAGGTATAAAAATAGTTACCTTAGAGAGTCAAGATATGGTCCAATATAAAGATCTACGAATTGGGGGTACGATGCATCGCCTGCACCTCCAGTCACAGTTAGTGCAAACTCCTTTAGATTGCAGCCCTCCCTCAGAACTATGTACACCTGAGCAGCCAGAAAGAAGTTTAGAAGAAAAGATTCCCATTATGAACGTATTGTGCGAAATATTACCTCAATGATATCATATCCCTTGGGGCAGATCCAAGCCAAAGGTTCGCTGTACCGTTCATCTGAGAGCAGCCACTTTTCTGGCTTTAAGCCCGAAAAAACACTGGGAACAGTTTTCAAACAAAAGGAAGGATATCCACTGACACACACGAGCGGCTCTGGTTCAACCAAAGATGGGAAATACTTGGCTCTATTGGCAGAAGATCAGATTTTTTAGATTAGATAAGGGGTGAAAATAGAGAAGACATACAATTTTTGACCAAGGAGCATGTGATATTGAGCTTGTCTTGTGCTGTCCTTCACAACGTTCTGAAAGCGGCGCTGAATAGCCTGGACACAAAAGTAAAATTAATATTTGTAGGTTCAAAAGCTATGAGGAGATTCAAGGGACATACAATAATAGGATTGAGACGAGCAGACGAAACGTTAGGGGAATAGTCGCGTATCAAACTACTATGCATTGCTGGAGAATTTGTGTATAATATAGAAAGAACATCTCCAATGTATACTGTAAGCAGAAGAGGAGGTTAGCTAATGCAATTAAGATCAAAATCCAAGTAATGCCTTCAAATACCAAAAAACTCAGTGAGAGAGCCGACTAAATTTCTGGGCAGTCTATTAAGAAGCTGGGGCAGCTCCAGGTCAAAGTGGCTCAACTCTTCATTTAACCCTGTGAAATGTGACAAAGGTTCTTGAGATCCCCATAGCATTTCAATAGTCCAAGCTTTCATGGTGTCAGCTTTATACCTTCCATCTTATCAAGGACGCCGAATTGCCGACACATTTCTGCGACTAATTGCCATGAATGAAGTAATCATAGGTCAAAGAATATGTTACCATACTATTTTCTAATCTCTTCTCTGCTCTTAAATGTAAGGATAAGGATATAGAAAGTGGCAAGATTAGTGCGATCTAAGGAATCAGCACAGTTAAATCGTAAGATGCCCTTTTGTTTGGAAATATATCTATGATGCATAAAGGAGTCACTGCTCCTATCTGTATTTTCGTCCGACTCTGGTTCTGCAATTCTAATATTTATTAATGTTTTGGTTAATGATTCTGCCCAGAAGAAAGAAAAGGGACACGTACCCAATAGTGCCAGAATTAAGGCCTGCAGCATGAAGAGCTGGTCGAAGCAGCGACCAAAGGGTCTCTATAGTTTTTTGAGAGCCCATCTGCTTAAGGTTGGTATGCCAGTCAAATTTGATCATCTGTTGAGAAGTGTGACTGTTAAATTACAAAAGAATCAAGTGAAATGGAGAATTTAGATTTTTACTTGAACTAATCATTACCTTGAAATCGAGGCTGATGTGCTTTTTTACTTCTTCGAGTGATCTTTCGTAATACTATTTCGTTTTTTTCCCAACAAGAAAAAATCACACGACATAATCAACTCACAGAACATCAACAAACTATTCCATAGCAAGATGACATAAACCTAATACAAGCAACAACAAAAACTGAATACATACCTCAGTGAGGGCGTACTCTTCTTGCCCCAGCCCACGCAACATGTTAAAGATTGTAATAGGAACGTGCCCATACCTTAAGATGGTTCATTTGAGAGTTGACCCTGAAAGAAATCCTTTGTAGTGCAATGGAGGTTACCTTTTTTCTAAGTTTTTATAATACTTGTCAGCACCCAGAAATGGATGGTCGTCAATGATAACCCGTGACTCGCCTACCTATTCTCAATCAGTGTAAACTTGTATTAACTTGCGTTTGATAAAGGTCTTAATCTTATGGGTGGAATTACAGATTTCATTTCAGAGTGCCACCATATGGGAACTGTTCCGCGTCTCCAAACAAAAGACTTCCAATTTATCTGCTCGTGATAGTCATGAGAATCCAAAGTAAATAACGTGCTTTCACAATGGTGTTACCTCAGTGGTTCCTGTCCACATTATGAGTTCACATTCACATTCATTGCCAGGACCTGATTCCTTGTTCAGTCCTCTCGCATAGTAACGAGTTCCTGCATTTATTCTGCTCTTTCGTGCCACCGAGGCAAGGTGAACTGGTTGTTCATAACAGAGTATAAAAAATTATATCCTTTGATCGTAGCTATAATAGCTATGCACTTACTGCCATTCTGCGACGAGGACTCTAACGAGATCAATTTGCTTAGAGCTGCTCCTTGCAAAAGTACAACACACAACTAAATAAAAACGAAACAAATAAGCAAAACCAGAGATAGAAAGCACTTTGTTCCTCTACTACTAGTAGAATCGGCACCTGGCGTAGGCCTAGCTTCTTGAAGGAGTTGGCTAGCCAATCATTCCAACAATATTCCTCAGAATAACTGAGAAGAAAGGCCTGAGTGTTTCAAAGAAGAAATAGCTAAAAAAAGATCTTTCACAAAGAGGTAACATACTCGTGGGATGAATATGGAGAAGGATAGGGCCTTGTTATATCGTATGTTTCACAGTAATAATGGAGCTCTTCTAAGGGAAATTCTTGCATAATCTCTATATTCTTTTGCTCTTGCCTGCCAATAGAATAAATTAAACACATATGTATTGCTCACAGACAGAAAAACAAATTCAATCAACACAGCAAGGGTCTTTCGTATCAAGAAATTCATGGATGCTTACTTGTTAACAGAGCAAAGATAAAAAAGGTCTATTTTGATCCATGACACTTCAATTATTGTGTATACACAATGGCCTCCAGGTAATTGCATGTCCCGCCTAACCTGTATTTCAGAATTACACATAAGATTAAGGGAAGAAGATGACTAGATGAGGGTTGATTTAACCTTAGTGGCAGCAATGATATAAGCAGAACCAACTGATTGGAGTAATACATATCCTATCAACGCCTTTGCACGACTAAGGAGGGGAAAGACTATAATTAATTGCTTGAGGTACATGTAACAGAAAGAGCAAAATGCACAAGTGACTAATTCTCTGCTCTCTGCGTGTGTGCATGAGCGCTTTGCTCCAAGCTTGTTGTTGTTTCTGTTCTGTTGGGAATATGTACATTGCAGTCTTGATGGTGGCACGGTGAAAGGTTTTGATGTGGCTGATGGCATCGCTCTCGTTGGCAAAGACATCGACACCCCTTTCGCCGTTGAAATGAAGACCGCCAGTCTCTGGGTGGACTGCCACCAGTGTGGTATCGTCCCTTGTGGACAGCGATGACACAATGTACTGTTATGGATCCATTAAAACTATTAGTAAGGGAGGAAGGAAGCAAGAGGACCCCCAGATGGAGATGGGGAAGGGCAGAATAGATGGAGTATCAAGTGGAATGTGTCATACCCATTCGTTGTTAGCCGTTTCTATGATGACGTGAGAGGTCTTCCTTCGTTTGCCAAACTCGCTAAACTCTTTGCTCTCATTTCCTACAATGCTATTGCTCAGATCTTGTACGTGAAAGCCGCCAGAGCCTTCTATTTCAACATCTTTTACTTTGGGCTTGGCTTTGGAGATGCCAAAGGAGAATCCCTGCATGCAGGAGGGCCTCCCCAAGGATGCGATTTCGTGGGGGTGGAGTGTTGGGGGGGGNTTGTTGTAGAGAATTCGCAATAGTAATAATAATCACGTATGCAATGTCATCAATCACACCCACCAAAGCTATGGGCAACGAAGAAAAGCAGAATTACGTTTCTTCCCAGCAAGGAAGGCCTTCCTTTTGTGATGATTGTGAATGAGATATTGCGCAAGATTCCTTTTCCCTCCCTCTCAACCAGCCCCCCCACTTATTACTCACCGCGTTCCTTTTTCTTTCATTAATGTGGAATGTGAAATATGTACAAAATGTGCAACATTCCACACATTCCACAGAGTTGCAATCATTTTTACTGCCAAACAAAGAATATTGAAACTCCGAACTCATCCTCAGTCTGGGATTGGTTGATGAGATTTCCTTTTTTTTTCATTTCTTTTAGAGAAAAATTCTCTAAGTTTAAAAAATTACAAACATTAAGGAGAAGCAAAGTAGTTATATTATACTATCTTATACAATATTATAATATTGCTCCTTTCCCACAAACTTTTGTCCTGCCAAGTGGTGTTAATAAAATGTGTGCAAAGCATTAATTATAATTATAATGCTCCACTTTTTTCTTTTGTTTGTTAAAAAAAAATCTGATTTTTGATTCGTTCACAAATTTGCCCCAAACATATAAGAATTTTTGCGATTTATTTTTTTTTGTGACCTTGCTTCTCTCTCCTGCACACAGACCAAAAAGATTTGAGAGAGAGATAATATACAAATGTCTGACGAACAAAAGGCTCTCTCTGACTTCTGGTCCACAAAGAAACCCAAAAAGCCACCCACAAAAGTGCAGCCCCCTGCTGGGACACCCACACCACAAGTCGCCACAAAAAGGTACACAAAATCCAATGTTAAATCATTTACTGAATTGAACATTTGTAAAATTCCAAAAAAAAAGAAAAACAGAGATTTTCCAAAGTCAAACATAAGCTGATTTCTTTTGTTCTCATAAGTTTGGAGCAGAAGAGCTCTTCTGCCACGGCCAAGCCTGCTGTCACCGAAAAGAAGAAAGAACCTAAAGGTCATTTGTTTTGCCTCGCCCGCCCCCTTTCCTCTCTTATGGACAGACATTAATGTCTTGTGCCCTCTCTCACTCACTCTATCAATTTCTGTACCATACAGCTCAGCAGCAGAAGCAGCCCGCTGTGTGGGGAACGACAACAGCAACAAAAAAGAAGTCAAAACCCCAAGGTACGTTGTGACACTTTGGTGGGTTACTTTGTCATGCGCGCTTGAAGAGATCTTGTGTGTTTGGCCATACCTTATGTTGAATAACAAATATATGTTCTTGGCTTGTGCAGCGTCAGCAGGTTTGGATCAAAAGTCATTCCCGACACTGAGTGCTGCCGCTAATCCAGCTGCTGCCAAGCCCGCTGCCAAGCCTTCCGCCAAGACCTCCGCCAAGCCCACACATAAAGCCCCCACTCTTCCACAACAGCAGTCTGCCATTCCTACCACAACAAGTGTGTATGAACTGGTAACCATTTTCCTCCTTCATTTTCTGTCTAGATTTTTAATGGATTGGGTAAACTTAACTGATCTCTTCAACAACTTACAGCTGAGCGAAGATACAAGTGAACCAGATATGCTCACAGAGCCCAGAGGCAAGGCTTCCAAAAGGAAGTAAAAGCAAAAACAAAAACAAAACAAAAACGTTGTAGGGTTTCTTATCTTTATTTAACAAAGTCATATCCTGACACAACTCCCATGGCATATATGTCACAGCTCCATTTCCACCAGTAAGTTCTCTCTATCCACTCTGTCAAAGTATTTGATTAGTGCATTTTCGTTCGGAATCTTCAGCGATGCATTGCCTTTCCTTGCACGACGAAGCGTCCCGTGCATTCTGTCACTTCGGACTTCATCATTAGCCAAGACATTGACGTCAAGAGGCATCAAAGGCGCAGCAGGCTTGTTCTTCTTCTTCAGAGACAACCCAGCAACACGTACAAGCTTCTGCTTTTTGGAGTAGCAGGGAAGAGGAGGAAGAGGAGGCATGAAGGAATAGGAAGCAGACAAGATCAAAGAGGTATGAGTCGGCCTAGCGCGAGTGCTGTGCAGACGGGCGTACAGCAGCCGCCAGTCACAGAACTCAGCTGAGCTGAGAGTTGCAGTTGGCATTGCTGCCGAGAAGGAATTGGAAGCATTCAGACCATCCCTTAATGTCCAAGATTTCAAATGATTTCAAATCTCATTAGAAAAGCTTTTGAGTGAGGGGAAGGGGCAAAGGCATAAGTTATATATATACCTTACAAAGAGATATCTCCAGAGGCTATTGTCACAAGCAAGTTGGTGCCACCACCGACATACCATCATACATTTACAAAGTTGCTGGACTGAGAGGAATTCAAAGATCTTCACTATCACCTCTCCAGGCAGTTCCTCCAGGTTGGTGATGGTTGGAGTTGTGGTTGTGATGGACAATGTTGGCACACGGAATAACTTTCGTTTCTTGTTCTTCATGGGTGTGAATTCAACAGATGATGATGATGATGCTCTGTAAGATTTTCCTGTTGGAGTTTGTCGTCTTCTCAAGTATGTGCTAGAGTTGATTTTCACTGGGGACTGATGTTTCAGCCTCAAAGGGCTCCTGGTGGCGTGGGACAGAAGAACGATTTGGTCTGATTCCTCTCCCCCCGCACAACTGTTGACCATCTGGCCCAGAGAATCAAAAGCAAAACTGAAATCAAAGTCCATCTCGCATCAAAAGATAAATTACAAATGCAAAGGCAAAACAAAATCTTTATCATTAACGGTTACTTTTTCGCGCCAAAATGTGAAGAATGGAGGGAGGGTTGAGGGGGTTAGGGTTACAAGCTTAGCTCCGTGGGGGGGGGTGTGCAGAAGCAAAAGAAAAGGACCTCCTTGTGCACTTCTTCACATGATGATGGATGGGGGGGCTGCTTCTTTCTCTGATCCACAAGAAGGGCTGGCATACTGGAAAAGCAAAGCCCTCGAAGTAGAAAAAGAGATTGAGAAATGGAAAGCGAAAGCAAAAACAAAGGAGGAAGAGGCCGAGTCCTGGAAAATTAAAGCCCAAGAAAAACAGGAAGAACTCGAAGAGCTCGAGGAGAGTTACAATGATTTTATGGATTCCAGTAAGCAGCTGGAGGCTGAAATGGAGCGCGACTTACACAAGGTTGAGAAGAAATCTGAAGAGATCACTCGTGCATATTCCCTGCTCAAACTGCAACATGAAGAACTACAGGTACGACGAGGCAAATCATAAAACAAAAGAGCAAAATTGGCCCCTCCAACCAATGGATTATTTATTGGATCAAGGAATCCAACTCATTTGCTTCTCTTACTCCCCTCCCCCGCAGAACAAACACATAAAGAACACACAGGAGTCGGCACAACAGATAGAACGCCTCCAGGTACTCTCTCTCTCTGTAGTCCTTCCTCTCCCATAACTCATTCTTATCTTACCACGTCGCTGCGCGCCCAATGGCAGGGGGAAAAGGAGAGCATACAGAAAGAGCTACGCAGTGTCATGGTGAAGAAGAGACAGCTTGAGCAAGATAATGACGACTTGCAGCGACGACAAAGGTATGCATCAATTGCCTCTGCCTCCCGTTGTGCTCCTAAACTCAGCCATTTCCATACCATTTTGTAATTGCAGAGAGGCCGAAGCATCTATTAGTGATCTCTCTGAGAAGTTGGATAAATACATAGAAGATAATGCATGCCTTCAGAGCGAGGTCGAAGAGGTAAGAGCGCGGGACGAAGAGCTCATTCAGCGACTCAAGGAAGAGCTTGGCGGTAAGTACATCATGGATTTCTCATCACCAGGCCAAAAAGGAACACAGTTCATCGTTCCTCAGCTGTGTTACTTCATTAATATGACTCACACTGTGCATATCTCTTCTCCCTGCGTTTCACAGAACAAAAATCAGAGTTGGCAGCTCGCAACCATACACTCAAGTACATTCGGACGCAAGGCCTTGCAGTGCCAACTGCTCCATCGACCCATATTCAACCAACCGCTGCCCCCCTGCCTTGCTCTAACTCGACCACAAATCACAACAACCATGGTAGTCCTCTTACTCTTGTCAATGATATGCTCCATCTCGTCAAGGTAGTTTTTTCACCCTTCCTTTCTTCACATTTGAACTTGGTATGTATGCATTATGTATAACCATCCTTGCTTCATGTCAAAGGATTTGGAGGTTCGTTTGTCGTCATATAACAGCCCTTTGCCTCACCTTTTAAATGGCTTAACGCTCAGTAGCAGTAATATCTTACCTAATGGAGGACCTCACATCAGTCCCTCTCGATCAAAGCTTCAAGGACACCATTCAATGTCAAAGCCAGGAATTCCTCTTCCACAACTCAATAGCGAATCTTCATAGGACATGGCATCCTTCATTTCCTTCTCCCCCAACTTCCAGACAGAGTCCCTGTGCACGTAGAAATCTTCCCAACACAGATAGACAGACACACAGAGAGAGAGGCCCTCGGAGAGTCTTATTTATTAGTGTCAGAAGGAAAGCTAGATCAATCTAACACAGTTGGTGAAGAAGAAGAAGAAGACGAAGACCAGCACAACAAACAAACAAACAAACAAGGGGAACAACAACGTGAACGCACTCTAAGAAGTGTTAGCATTAGAGAGAGCCAATTGGCCTCAACGTGTTGGTGAACGTTTATGGTACTCGATAGACAGGGAGAGAGCCTCCCATTTTTGTAGGAAGAGAAGAGACAGAGATGAATGAATGAGTGGTGTGTGTAAACAGCAAAGCTTCTGATTGCATCCAACAGGCACCATCTTGAGAACAATTAATTGTTGGGAGGGAGAGAGGAGAAGCATTGTGACTGTTGTTTTTGTTTTGTTTTTTCTGATGATGGTGATGATGTAACAGAAATAGGTATTATTTATTATTATGTGTATTATTTCAAATGAAATGAAAAAATAAATAAAATAAAATAAAATAGGACGATCGTTTCATCGCGATTAAAATGGAAAAATAAAAAGAATAAAAGAAAGTTAAGAGGCCATTAACTAAAAAATTAATAATAAATTTATAACGAACGGGTCAATTGACTCTCAGTCGGCCTTCTTCTTCTTATCATTCTTGGCTCCTTGTTGTTGTTGTTGTCTGCTCTCTTCTTCGTTCTTCTTTTGCTTTTCCTCTATCCACTTGTCCATGGTGAGCCAAATGTCGTTGATCCACTTGATGCGCTCCTCGTTGGTCTTGGGTATGTCCTTGAAGGAATGCTTCCAGAGCTTGACAGAGATGGTCTTGTTGTAGAGCTTACCATTAGCCAACGCCCAAAAGTCCTTCGCGTGCTCAAAGCCCAAATGGGCACAGACCAAAATGTCGCCTCCTGTTCAACACATCAACACATCAAGATATATTCAGTTTAAGTTGAGACGAGGCCAGATCGGAACAGAGCAGAGAGCAGAGAGATGTATGGTTAGCCGTGGCACAGGGACTGTGGG